>JAPYYW010000493.1:0-123069 GCA_030522545.1 Cremastinae sp. A BG-2022a | reverse complement strand
ATTTTTAAGAATTAATATCTCAATTTCTAGCAAGCAAATGATATTAAAATTTGGACACAAGATAAGTAACATATTAATCTCAACATACACCAAATTTCACCACAAAATCTTGGATAGCCAGAAATCATCGGACCACCTTATTAATTTCTTATATCCAGAAGTGTACAAAATTCGCATGATGTTCTTTTTTTTCAAGTATAAAGCAATTTAGGCGATAACACTTTGCCTCCGGGAAAGTTGTCCCGTTAGATGAGTCGCATTGGGTGACCATCCTACTTCTAGCAAGACAGTTTTGATTTATTACTTTTATCTCGAAAGTCGAAGAGACTGCTCATGAACTCACGAAGAAGAGAGACTAAGGCTCTCCGACCATGTCCGATAAAATAACGCAATTCGTCACGTCCGAGAAGGAAAGACAGAGGATAAAGATTATCAAACGGAAAGAGCGGATACGGGGATAGGAGATGGAAAGGAGAGTGAATGATGAAGCATGAGCGACTCGTCTTTCATTTAAACGAGTTATTAGAAATGAGAACGAGGTTGCGAAGAATTCAGTCATTGCTTTTTTTTTCTTCACTATTTTGAACGCCCGGTATACACTAATGACGCTTGGAGCTAATCGAAATTGGCTATTCGCTTTCTCGATCAACTACGTGACTCTATCACTTTTGCTGAACTTTCATTACTCGCTCGGAAAATCTTTTATCTTTCCAGTGATTGTGAAAGTAAATTGGATTGATCTGTCACATTGATCCTCCGCAATTCGACGACGAATCCCAATCGCTCTCCTAGTCCATTAAATTTCTATTTTTTCCCATACCTTTTTTTGTAAAAAAAAAATATTCAAAAAGTCACGAGAATAATATTTTGATGAAGTTACCTCAAAATGCATAAAAAAGTGATGTTCGTAAACTAGCTTTGCAAAAAAAATACGACCAGATATACCATTAAAATAAAATTTATAAACTTGACCATTTTTAAAATAACTGTGCTTATAGATTTCATTGAAATGTTTATTTAACAAAATTTTATAACTTCGTGTATGCATAATTCTCGAAAAACTTTTTCTCAGTCGAATGCATACATTCCAATTCATTTCCAATTGTCGAACTATCTGCATAAACATGCATTTTTACAAATAATTTTGCTTCTAACATTTAAAACATTTACTTTAGAGAAATAAATCATGAATGAAGAGGTAAATATACTGATAAAAAAAATAGTATCGATTTTTCAGTGACAACGTGGATTAACCATTTTGAGGGATGTTTAAACGAACTGTGAAAAACGCTCTTTTTAAAGCGGTTAAATTTATATCCATTTAAATTTACAATTCTCGTTATAACTTTATTCAATACACAGGAGAGCATTTATACACGTTCCGAATTCACGGAGATAAGCGTATATTACGGACTGACCACGTATTACACCACCAATCTCTATTTTATCAACAGTCGACTCTCGTGCACACTCTGGAATTTTCCATGTCATGAACGAATATAACCAAACGCAGCTCCTGCCATTTGATAAGCCTCGATACCGAGCTCCATGTTCATGATTGTACGCAAGATCGCTCGCGAGCTCGGCACTCACTCATTTACAGGAATGCATTCACTTGGTACACAGAACCAACGCTTATTCACTGATACAATCAAGAGGAGATTGATCTGGATTCCACCTCTCATTTCATTGCCAATTTCCTGCACGGACATTGTTCACAAATCCAAAATATCCTAATCCTAATAGTTCAATAAAGGTTCAATAAAACGCAGACAGCAATTTTAGTCAAGTTGGAAAATCGACTTAACTGGCGATGATGCTTTTCAACCAGAGGTTTATTTTAAAGTAAGTCAAATCGTGCCTGCAAACGAATATTATGAGAGCTTCAAGTGCAGCTGCTTGAAAATGCTCAGTACTTTCCAACTGCAATTATTATAACTTTTACTTGTTACCATTAACTCTGACATTATTATTATTTCTCTGGTAGTCTTCCTATGAGGATGTAATTAGTTACAATCGAGCAAGCAAGAAAATTGCAGCTCACTAAGTTGGGAACGTCGTAAATGAAATGAGAAGGCTTAAAGTGGCAGCAGCAATCAAAGATCGTCAATAGTGTCTTCGTTCGCTCATGGAATTGCTGTAAGAGTATAAAAATAAAGGAAATGAAGGAAATGAGCTGTTCAGGAGTAGAAGACTTTAGCAAGACACTGGAGTAACGGAGGATTAGATTTTCAAGAAATATCCAACGCGATGAACGTCAGATAGAGACATGAAAATTTGTACAGCACATTGTTCAAAACGAGAAAAAGATTTTCAGTTTCATGTTCATTCGGCATTCATTGCATCTTGAATTGATTAGCTCACGTTTCTTCTTCCTCTTCACCACTTCAAAAGGGTTAGCACAGAAGGAGACGTAATGAATCGACGATGATAATTCCAGAGTACAAAAAAATAGATAGATAAGTTTATTAATGCCATAGCCACGTAGGCAAGATTACAAAATAGTATAATTGATTGTGATTGCATGCATGCAATAAAAATAAATGATTAAATTAATACAGTAGAAATCACAGGTTTTCAAATGGCGAAAATAAATGACGTTTTACATGTTAAAAGTATAGGGAAAGGAAATTTGTTAAGAACATGATAAAAATTAAAGAAAATGTTCTTTGTCACTAAAGAAATTTATATAAATTCAGAAAAAAAAAGTATCGTCTACATTATTTTCGAGTAATCGAGTGATAAAGTTACGTCCTCATACCCGGAATGTATATTGTCTAAAAATGGCTATTTCTCTAAAAAAAATTGTATTCACGTATTTCATATGGAAGAATATTATCTCCAAATTTGAACGAATTTTTATCATTTCGTTATATGTAGCCAACCTCCTTAATTAAAAATTGAAGATTAAACGTTAAATATTAAAAATTAAATATGAAGGATTAAGAGCTCTTTCTGTCAAATAAGCAGCGGTGTAAACGCATCTTGAAAATGCCAAAAGATGGCGCAGATGGTAATTCATTTCGGAATAGCACTCCAGAAACTTGAAACGAATGCGCAAATGATTGTGTGCGGTGCGGTTTAACGTGAAAGATCGTGCTATTATTCGCCCGTCTAGCTGATCGTCGCAGATCAGGGTTTGGCTCTGAGAAGAGATATCAAGACACAGATTTATCGCGAATGCTCCCAGTTGCCATTTCCCTATTCTCATTTATCATCAAAGATGAATAAGTCTAGCATAAGAATGTATTTCTTGGGAAATGAAATAATAAGTGGAAGGATATGTAATATTTTGGTGATGCGCCAGCATGTTTGGCCTGACCATTCGCCAACTCATTCTCTGTTTTTGTATAGTGATTTTCAATTATCTCCGTTTGCCTTTGCTGGCCTTTAAAAGGAACAGGTGGCCGACTTAACAAACAAAGAGTAGCCATGTTTCATCGTTCCTGCCGTTGGCTCACAGCGGCCTCTGTTACCATACCGGCTATTATATCCGAAGAATATTTTCAACGCGCTCGGAACGCGGACTAAACATTCTCGAGCTTTTGTCCACACGGGTGATGCTTACGAGTGTCGCGTACACGCGAGTTCTCACCAACCGGAAAGCGAAACCCTCATACATTCACCCTTTTCTGTCTGTGTATATTTGCCGAGTCTGTTTGTGTGTGACTTGAGCCAACATCGCTCTATAGCAGAAGCCTGCCAAAACCCTGAGGTAACACATCGTCGACGACAGTTGTGTACTTCGAGCCATACCGGTGTGTCCGTGTCTCCGCGTCCACACTACCTTGTATTTCTGTTTAAATTCGTCTGAGCGCGTAGTTTGGACCATTTGGACTTGTCCGTGTATTATAATTGCGTGTTCCTCCAATAGTTGCTGTACAACCAAATTTTATCCGCGTTCGTCGTCCGACCACAGCAACATTCTGCGAGGCAATTAATATTTTCAAGTTCAAGGTAAATAATATTACAAGCGAGCTTCGAGATTAATAAGTTGATGGAAAAGTCAACTGAAGCAATAAAATAGCTTTTCCCTGAAAGAAAATACGAAAGTACCTGTTGAGACGGGATCATTTTTCTTTGCCTCAGCCACGAATGTGCAATCCAACGTTTGGTAGGATTTTTTTTATATTTCTTTGGTGATTAAATATTTATAAATATTTGTGGAATTTCAATTAACTTGTATTATCAAAAGACGATCGATTTGTATTGGGAAAAAATTCAAGATGCATTGTCAAACTGAAAGAAAGCATACATGCAAGTAATTACTATTTATTTTAGTATTTACTGTTAGTTTCGTCGATTCTCAATAACGTTTTGAACATTGAGATGAGAGAATCATAATATTTGACAAGTTTGACTGTTTCATTTGACAAGATAGTCATTTTTGTTTATTTTGAAAATACCATGTACTTTTTATTTACCATATACTTTTGTGAATAACTATATATCAATAACAGTTTTTCATTATCTACACCAAGTGTATGATGACGTTCCTTTTTAATGTTAACAAAGAAGAAAGGAAAAAATGAAAGAAACCAACGTATTTTTGTTAAATAAAGAATAAAGTAAGACTCAAAGAAACATCTAATAACCAAAAATACGATGAATCATATATGAAATACTTTCCTCAAAATTGATATAAATTTCTTTTCTAAAAATTCGTCACCAATTGCAAAAAATATTATCAATCGTAAATTTTGTGAAAAAGTAAGAGTCTGTTTTTACTTCAAACGACAAATTAAAGCGCGCTACGATTTTTCAGAGATATTTTCATATCCAACGAAACTTTCAATCTTTCGTTAAATTCTTTGTCTCATTATTTGGTCTTTTCCACGCTGACCTACATTCCATACTCTCATACATGCTTTTACCTTTGAATTTCTATATAATTTCAATCTTTCGAAGAATGCATATATGGGATCGTCAGTAGAAAACCGTTTCTCAGGGTAAAGTGCCTCCTCAGTGGCAAAGTTAAACTAGAAGTAGCAACTTAGAGTTTGAGCCTCCACAGGGACCCCTTCTTACCAATAAGATCCTTTTATAGCCTGGTCTGTTCTCGCAAGCTTTTTGTTTCAAGGGAGCTACAAAGTTGCATTACGAGGTCTGAAAATAGGCGAATAGTCGAGAAAAAGGACTCATGCAAAATCTATGATGTTCGGAAAACAGAGTCGTAAGCACGCGGCTTAAAGTAACCTGATAGCTCAGTTATCGTTGAAGTTATTTTATAGTCGTGAGACACGCGCTGCATGGAATCTTTGCTTTGTATAATTAATCCGCCTCCACCAAACTCCTTGCCTCGAACTTATCTGATGGCACGATGCATCGACTGACTCGAGGGACCTCACGCACCGGGTGTATCGAGAGATAAATATAATTTACTATCCAACCATATATATTCCACCTATCTTACAAACACACCAAGCAATCTTCATATCGTATTAAACTTTTAATACTATAATTTACTTGAAAATATTATATTTATGAGTTTCAGTTAATGCTGTTCGAAATAAGAAAATTATATTATCAAATTAAACTCGCAGCTTTGAACGAGCTTTTGTTTAAAAGTTGCAGAAAAGTCAGAGTTTTATCATGAAAACCATTTAAATGCATATGACTTTTATTTAAATAATATTTTTCAGAATGCATTGACATTCTGGCATTTATTAAAGAGAGCTTAAAAAAGTATTGTGGGATCGAGAAACAAAAATAATTGCACACTGCAAATGATTACTTCGCCGATTTAAAATTCATTCTTAAAAAGTTCACCCGTTACTTTTCTTTTTCTCGAATGTGCATGGAAATTATATTCTTGCGGAATTCGTCCTTTTCACTTTTCCCTCTTTTTTTCTCCATCTGCAGTCTCTTTCTCGTTTCTGCTTCGACACTCATTTTTTCCTGTGTACATGGAGCTCGCTGCGATGAACGAGAGCTTTTCATGAATAAGCGTAAACTTTTTGCTAAGCCAGCCTGTGGACAGACTTTTAATTTAAAAGTTGGCCTCGACGTTAATATTAAAGACCCAGGGCTGGCATTCTGTCTACTCCCTCCAGTATTCTTTTTTTTTATTTACATCCACCAACCCTTCGTTATCATCGCATCCATCCAGAAACCTCAAATTAAAGCTCGCTCAATGACAAAGGGTGGTATTTTCGAAACGAAATTTCAAGTTTTTTTTCGCGATCCGAGTTTCTCTCTCGACAGACCTTGAGCAAACTTGATCAGCTCTCCCGTCGCTACCATTTTTTTTTCTGACCGCACCGAGCATCTGTTCACGATATTCAATTAGCCTCTTTCCAAACGAAGCGAATGAATAATCATGGATTTTCAGCTTACCTGGCGCAACAGCGTCTTCACCATCCGAAAAAGTTGGCCTCTCTCCGAGTTGATATCTCGAAAATTTTAAAACAAAATTTGCTTTTCGTTGATCACATGAAAACTCGAAACACGAAACTAAATTACGATCTTTTTGCTGTTCTTTGGACACCAGCAAATCGAATTTGTTCGAACTTTCCGGTAAAACATGTTAGTTAATTTATTCGAGTTTTGACGAGTATTTTCTTTCCATAGCTACGAAAATATGGTTGAGAGGACGTAGAGTTAATGAGCAAAAACTAACAATGCTACATTGTATGATAAAAAGTTAATAAATAGATAGAAACAAGCACTGCAAATGTTATTTACAACCTGATTCATTTAATGAGAAACTGACAAAGTTCTATATATACAATTTCATTAGATTTTTTAAAGTAGCAAAGAATGACATTAAAATTATTCTCTTTGAGTCTCTGTGAAAAGATAAATTATACAGAGTGAAAAGAGAGAAAAAGAGAAATTCCTAAATGTAGTAATTTTTTTTAATTTTGTTCAACTTAAAAAATATTTCTTTTGCAAATGTTTTTATGATGAATTATTACTTTTGTTGTTTTAAATATGCCTAATAATAAATTCCCCTTAAAAATCTTGATCTGGAATATAAATCTACTTTTTTGTCTTATTATCACGGTTTTCGATAATATAATAATAATAATTTTTAGATTATAAAATAGTAAATAAGTGTTAAAAGATATTAAGAATACAGATTGAGTTATGTAATAAAAATCAAAGTATAACAGTATGTGGGTAACAGCTTACTATGAATCCACGTTTGATCAAGATTAGAAGAAGTTTTGATTCCCAGTCACTGCTTATTGTTGTATAACTGATATAAATATTATTATGCATAAAATAATTTAAGAATATTTTCGTAAATTGCGTGTTTGATGTAGGTAAATCTTCTATTTAAACACCGAAAAGCTAGTATTGACAAGGATTACCAATAGTGGTCCAAACTTTAGTACGATATTGGATCAAATATTAATCTTATGACCAATCAGAGTGTTGATAGCGAATATGCAGAGCAACTGACCTGGGCTTCAATTCCACGTTCACTCTTAACGATCTATGTCCCGGTACGAGCCAAAACTTTGACCGTGCAGTTAATGCCAATACTTTTTTTAAAGCCCTCAGATGGATAATAGTCGAATACAATAAGCCAGGCTTATGGCCTATATCTGAATACAATCTCGTTTCTTAACCACAATAGATTCAAAAATCAGCCCAATTTTAACCATGGCAGATTTTTCCTGGAATTAAATTTTTTCATATGCCGGGTGTATTACAACCCCTTCACTCTTAAAGTAACAATACCATATAAAGTTTCACGATTGATTTAGATAAATAGTAAAATTTATTTATTCAAAATTCTTATAGACAGATTTGAGGTAATTCTATCGCCACAGTCAAATCAAAAGTTTTTTATCTTATTTTATCTCCATGTGGTTTTTGAGCTTAAGTGTATTAAGAAAAGTTGTTGCAAAGTGTTGCAAGAATAACATACTCAAAATTCAAGATTATCCAAGGTGATCTCTGCTTGCTACGTATGTGTGAAAATTGGGAAAATCAAAATCTTAGGAATTTTTTTAAAACTAAAGGAAACTTCTTCAATGTTCTTTAAAGACAAAATTTCCACTACCCACGACTCAATATCTCGAGTTCTACGTAGTGAAATCTCTTAAAATTTAATTGTATAATTGCACATTGCATCAAAGAAGGTTTTTGGAAATTTTCAACAAAGTCCTGAAAAAATGATTATTTGATAGACCTACCTTAACGGCGTGTCAATACCTGCTCAACCTTTTGCTCACTGTATTTAAAGCCTATTTTAAATAAATATGTGATTAAAAATCATGGGAATACCGTAAGAGTACAGTTGCGATTTTTATCATAAAGTATTTATAAGGTTATCACAAAAAATGTATAAAAATATAAAAAGCTTATAAAGACAAAAGAGTGGATTACTTTTCTGATGAGAATAAGTGTAAACAGAAATCCGTGCGATTGTCGAGTACGTTTTTCTCGTTTTTAATTCGTAGCAAATACGAAAGTGAAATTGGTTTGGCCAAGTAGGAAAAGAGCGAAAGGTTTGTTCATTATTCTCGACGCCTCGCACGCTACGCTTAATACGCGCGTTACTTTTCTTTTCTCGGAAGATGATGGCGCTTCTTTCTCCTCGGAGAGAGGAAAAAAATAATAATAATAATAATAATATCGTGAGTAGAGAGGAAAAGAGATGAGAAAAAAGATGTACGTGACGCAGGGCGTTAGTGGAGAATTTCGAGTTTCTCATATATTGCCCAGTTCTCGATGAGTTCGCTATGACGCAGGAGTTTCTCGGGGCGTCTCACTGATTCTGATATATCGTCGGGCTCCTCGTCTACCGACGATCCAATGCGCGCCCAGGAAGAGACTACGTGTACGATACGCGGAAAGAATGCAGGAGGACACTCGTGTAAATTGCGATGACAAACGTGACCCGAGGAGCATCACATATGTATTGGACATTCTTTCTCTAGATATATATAAACCCATGTACCAGATTTACTTTCGAATTTCGTCGGAGCGTTACTTTTTTTCCAAACTTGGAAATTTCGTTCAATGTTCGCCTAGCGAATGAAAAGCGAAGAAACATAATCTGGAAGAATTCGTAAAAAATAAGAAATAGGGAAAGGACGAGTTTATTACGTCCTGGAAGTATTCTCTCGCCGTTCGCTCTTCACGAATTCGTCGGGTCATTCCAAAGGTCCTCTCTCAGCACGGCTGAGAGTCGGGACAACGAATCCATCAGTATTCGAGCTTGCTAGCTCTTTCCGAGTTCTCGTACGCGTACGTAATAGCAGGGCGGGTATTAAGAGCGGAAATAGTAAGCGGATGTGGACGCGGAAGCAGAGAGCCTGCCGGAAAGCGACCCGTTTGCCGGCGCAGAACTGCTACGGTCTCGTAATTTCCAACGGTCTAGCTTGCAGCCCTCATCGTCTTCTCTTTTTCCCTTCTCTCTCTCTCTCGAATATGCCGGAATTTTTTACTCCAGATATTAAAAATTCTTCAAATAAGTCATTAGTCTTTTCTTGCGTGTATCGGCATCCCAAAGGATTTCATTTCACAATTTTTTGGAGATTTTCTCGCGCTTGGCTATATCTTGTAATAATAATAATATCTTTGTACAGGAAACCTAAATTGCAATTTTCTCAGTTCAAAGTTTGAGCAAACGGTATTACAAAACTTTGCACCAATACATAGGTTACACATTCTCGATTCTTGCTTTATCGTTCGGCCTTCCCTCTGTGACTTTTGGCTCGGAGAACATGATTTTCGTGTACTCACTTTTGTTTTAGTTTGTATTTTAATATTATACTATTGTTACATCATCATTATAAGTTTTCAATTTATATACATTGCGAGTTTAAATATTTAGATACAGTATCGTATGATATTTTACTTTTGCTTATAAATTATTTTTCATGTCATAATAACATTATGTTGTTCGTAACTAACACTCGTGCAATATTTCTAATTTAATTTAACGCAGACAAAACTTGATTTATTTTATTTAAGCTTAAGCAGCTTGATCTATGTTTCACTTCTTTCCATGAAAATGTATATGTAATGCAATATCAGTTCAGCATTCCAAACCAGAGATTAATTTTACAAAAACCTGAAAATGGAACGGTAGAGCCAAATTTTGGACAAATGATACTCCAAGGAAGAATTACACGAGTCTTTAATGCTTAATTTTCAGTGTGCCAACTACCCTGTTTAACTGTTCAGATGTCAAATGTTCTTAGCTATGACAAGTTGGTACTTGGAACTCTGAACAATCTAAGACCTGGCTTACTCAAGCTGTCTAGAGTACCAACTACCTCCAAAACGTTCAACTACCCAACTTTTCAATTCTCAATTATCGTTTCTTAGACACACATAATTATCATACATCTATGCGTTCGAGAGGGTGTGGTCCCAAGTTACACAGAATCTCATTTCCAAGACGTGCCAACTACCAAGTTTCAGCAGTTTCACTCTGTATGACTTGGGACCCTTTCTATCCTAAAATCAAAAATATAGTTTCTATTGGGATCTGACAAAAGTTGATATGATATTTGGGTGGAAATTTTTGAACTAAAAATGGGGTGCAATTTTGAGACAGTATGCATACATTCTACGCACACGCACCCTAGCCACACCTCAATCTCAGATCTCAATATATGAATCGAAACGTTAAACTTCTTTTTTTTAGCACAATAATAAAAAGTTGAAAATACAGAAAGTTGATCATTGGGGACTTGGGAGTCTGCCTGCTGCAAAGCTCAAGCAACAATTGCGGACCAAAATAAAACTCAATTAAGAGTCCAATTGAAATACAAGCATCGCCCAATGTCGGCAGATGTGATTTTTACTTGATATCCGATGTGGTCTCAAATCCAATCGGCGATGGATCGTGAATAATGAGCAACGAAGCATAGTGGCCGGATGAATGATTCAAGCGAAGTAGACTGATCACGTGCGGGAGGGTAACGCCACAAATGTCCGCGATTGTTTTATTCATGGTTCCCAAGTAGGCTAACAGTATAAAAAAAAGGAAAGATCATGCCTAAAAAAGCAGGATCGTGCGTGAGAGAAAAATAAGGTTCCATGCAATATGTACTCTGAGATTTACCAGGGCTATTTATCGCCCCGGCGCGCTGACCCAAGAATCCTCACAATTTATTTGGGTAGCGAGAAACATTTCTCGAAAGCGGTGCACAACGTAATTCGATCGGTCGAATCCATTATCTACCCGGGCCGAAAATAAAAACCGTCCTGTCCGACCATTCCTCATCATTTTTATTACGATCCCGCACCTTTATTACATTTGCACCACCGCAAAAAAAAATCATTACATTCCGAAATCACGATATTCGAAATTTTGAAATTCCAATTCGATTATAATCCGAGCAGGTGCCAAGTTAGGTCGCTTGGAACGAAGATAATCCTGACGACGACTTCGTTTTCCGCGCGAGAGAACGGAAAATCCATTTCTACTTTACTGATGCGTGAAAATAACATATAATTCAGCAACCGTGTATCGAGCTGTAAGAAAAGTTTCTTTCTTTTTTTTTTTAATTTTTGCGAATAATGGTACTCTCATGGCGAAGGTACAGTTTATTTGGGGTAAACTTTTGGAGTATCATTGATACGTTGAGTTTGGCCATTCGCGAGGGACATTTGATCAAAGTGCTGGAGCCAGATCGACATTCGTCCATTCGGTCGGTGGCGGCAAAAGCAAGAAAAAAGAAGTCGTATATCCTCGTAAATCAACCATTCGCCGTTGGCTTTCCTCTCCACTGGAACGATCAAATTAACTCCATCGATTGATTCGCTTTTTCTCCTGCTCCATCGATTCCTCTCTTTCCTCTTCCTCTGGGCTTTAATACTCTGGCTTCCGACCTCCGCGCTGCTCAACATTTCTACGAGCTTTCCGATTTCGTCATATAACGTTGCAACCGGCTCTTCCCCGAGATAGCGAGGAACTATCTCCATGAAAAGAAAACAATGGATAAATGAGAGACGGGCAGGGACGCGAAAGAAAAAACGGTAATGGCTGTCATTGTTACACAATTGCGTCATCCCAAGAATGTTTCACTCGGCCTGATATTTTTGCCTGGAACAACGCACCGAATACGCTTTCGTAAAAATTCTCGGCGCATCAATTAAGCACTCGATAATTCGAAAACTGAATTACGATATTTTCAACAGGTGAATAAAGTCGATAGAAACGTTTTAGTGAAGTGTGATGTAAAAAAATGGTACCTCTCGTCATGGAGAATTATAGTATACTTCGAATTTTTTAAAATTAAAATTTACAAATTTATATTTAGATTAAAATTTTTTTAATCATATTTAATTTTCTCTATTCGTACAATATGCATATAATAAAGTTCATCATCTTTACACTGAACATAATACGTATCTGCGTTATGTGCATTTACAAGACAACACAAACGATCTTCACTGAAATATTTTTGTCCAAAGATAGACATCAGATAACGCTTATTTTAAACACATGATTTTTTTAAATGTCTTACTTTTTATTTTTCATTATTTTCTTGAGAATTTTTATCAAGATATTTTGGTGGATATCAATAAGAAAATAATTTGAATTGAATTGAATTTATTATAATGCCTTGGACAGAAATTAAAGTTACAAAGAGAATTATAAACAAAACTAAAATTACATTATATAATAATGAAGACTTGAAAAAATACCGATAATAAAAAGAATAATTAAAAAAATGAAGAGAAGGCTATCACGATAAGTAAACAATACACGCTTCGCAGTGTGGAAAAAGACATAATAATTCCGCAGCATGAATAGCATGAGCTAATATTCTAATAATTCCTAATATCCAATTAATATTAATAATTTGTACTGACCATATAGTCCGTACCCTGGCACCCGATATAAATATATGACTATAATTTAAAATTCCGTGTCGTCCAATTAAAAAATCTTGCAAACTTTTCTCACCGTTCCAATGCCAAAGTTTTATTCGTCATAAAAAAAATACGTACATAAATAAAAAGACCAAGCTCCAATAAAATATATTATATAGTAAGTATATTTTTGATGAATTTAATCAGGAATTTTTTTCGAAAACGGTCTCATTTACAAGCCAAGGGAAGGTCGAAGCGTTGCAGTTGGGGAACAAAGATGCACTCGAGAAGTTTTGCTATTCTCAGACGGAACGTTTTGCTATTCCCAGATGGACTGCTAAGAAGAGATAAAAAAATGCAAAAAAAAAAAATAAAACGAGGGGAGTTGAGGGATAAGGAAAAAGGCTTGGCATATCGCGAGCCAGCATAATGCCAGTTCTTTTCGAGCACTATGCACTTAGCCGTACCGTTCCTAGCCATGAGACAGAGCCACTAGCTGTGCACCACCCGCGTGCACACCGCGTCTCCTTCACCTCCGCGCTCTCGGCGTGATAAAAAAAAAGAGAGAGAGAGCGACGAATGAGAAAGATGGCAGCACTCTCGGCGAGAGACTGCACGTCGGAGTACGAAGCACACGTTGGATCGAAGTCCGCGAATGCGCGGCTCGTAAAAATTGTCTGGCTTCTCCGCTCGTCGAGCAGCGGCAAGATTCGAGAAACAGCAGTCACGAGAATACGAGAAAAGTTATTCCGGGGAAAACGAAATTATCCTTGGAAGAACTGCATCCTCAAAGATGATCAATTACGTTTTATTTTATTTTTTTTTCTTTCTTCATATTTCATCAGACCTTGAGAAATTCGCGAAATCTTATCAGCGCCTCGCAACTCATTTTGCTATATTCTCCTCAGCGGATTTTATTCGTTACTGTTCCGACCACCACGAAATCTCGAACGAGAAGCAATGCGCAAATAAGAAACGCAAAAACTTCTTCATATTTTTATTACACTGGTAGATTTGAAATATACAGGAAATGGCTTCTCGTATTTTAATTTCGTGAAGAAGTTTGCCAGAGTTAAGACTTCGGGTAAGAATGAAAGCAGCAAGAGCGAGTAGAGCGCATAATGAAAGACAATAATATACAGACGTGCGAAAATTGTACCGTTGGTACGTGCAACTGGTAGCAGGTGCAAGTTATTCTCGAGGTTACAGATGAGAACTGTCAGCGGGGAAATGAACGGGAAATCTGATGAATAAATATATGTATATAAAAGAGAGTGCTAGAATTTTTTGTGCCATTCCTTAGAGGTCCAATCTGTGAAATAAATGGCAGCAGGGTCTGAAAACCTTTTCTCTGATATTAAACGCATCTTAAAGATGTTGCTTTCAAAACCAAAAATAAAGGGATTTTTTTTTAATTTTACACGATTATGGTGGTTGGTCTGTAAAATGATCGTCGATAGATTTCGATAAAATTTTGCATAAACTCTCTTCAATGTCACATGCACGTATGTACTACATTTTTTCTGTTTCACTGCTTGTTAAAATTATAGTTTTCAACAATAAGTATCACGAATTCCAGACGGTGAAAAGTCTCCCAAAATTTTGCAGAGAATTTTGTATATATAATATAGAATAGCACTTTGTTTAGTTTTTTTTAATCTATCACAAAGAATGTGCTAATTATATGTCAAGTATACCTAGCATTTCTGATCTTGAAAAACTTTGAATTTTTGAGTATGTCGTTCTTTAATCAATTTTAACAGCTTTTCTTAATAAACTTAACCGGGAAAATCACTTTGATTGTTAGATAAACATCATAAAATAGAAGTAAATATTGCAATGGACTGTCACAGACTACCTTAAATAACATCTCCAGAACGTCGTGTAAAAATTTCACGATGATTAGAAAGTTTCTCATTAAGATATTAATTTCTAATAATGGCTATTTTTGTACCTTTGTATAGGAGCTTTTTTTAGTTGCAATTTTTTGTAATGAATATCTGTGTATCGAGCTTCCTAATTTGAGTAAAATTAGTATACTAATCTTTGTATATGACATTAAAGAAGCTGAATTTTTAGTTGCAATTTTTTGTAATAAATATCTATGTATCGAGCTTCCTAATTTGAGTAAAATTAGTATACTAATCTTTGTATATATGACATTAAAGAAGCTTCACCTAATTTTTCAATAAAATGTCATTATTTTTTGGTGCAATTACATAGAGGGTAGACCTTTAATTTGAAATATATTTTTCTTCAGTTAATTTGCAGCAAAACTTATTTTAATAAATTTTTACTCTTAAACGACTTTGCAAGGGAGAAAAACGTAAAACATTTTAATTTTTTGCTGTACAGACTCAACACCCTTAAAAAAGTGAAACGCTTTTTAAAACTGCCATTGGTTACTTAATTCACCACTCCACTTTTTTTCTGTTTTATTATTATTTGCGCACCCTCCACGTTTGTTTCACTGTTGAGAAAGCAAATTCTCTGACGTCGACGCACCGGAATATTGCATCCCCGGAGCATTCTCCCGGGGTCTCTTTATCCCGAGAAAGGAACTCGATGGTACTCGGTCGCGGTCTGATGTGCATGCCTACCCGCGTAATAAAGAAACAAGAAGTTGCGGAGCGAAGACGGCGAACGAAGAGAGACAGACGCTGCGAAATACTCGCACGTCAGGGGAGATTTTTGTTTATGTGCGAGACAAGAGAGGGCGATTTCAATCGGTCCCTTTACTATACTTCGTTATTTGCATTGAGCGCAGGCTGGCGAGATGGGCGTTTCACCAAAATTGCCAGAGTAACAGGTATATAGGTATATATGTATAGGTAATGCACACAAATGCTCAATCCTTTCTTCCAGACCGCATCAAAGGGAAATATATCCGGCGAGGGATGCTTTGCAACACTCCATTTCGAGTTTAGGCTTCGCACCATCTTTCGCGAAACTTTCAAAGTTCTCGTACAATGTTTCGAGCAACTCCAAGATCGAGATCGAGATATCTCTCTCTCTCTCTCTCTCTCTCTCTCTCTCTCTCTATCACGAACATTCACATCCATGAGATACCAGAGAGACTCGGAGGATTACTTCTTATGTTATTTCGGGAGATTCATTCTAAGCGAGTGGTTTTTCCGTGAGCTTTTGAATCCTCGCGACTTGATTCTGGGGACCAAGAGCTGTAAAAAAGCGAGCAGAAAAGTGTAAGCACGAAGATTAGGAAAAATGATATTCAAATGCAATTCCGAATTAAAGGGGAAGTATTGAGGTACACGAAGAGAACTTTATGCGAAAAATTAATGTTTTTTTTATAGTGTGTTTTTGTACTGAAGTAATACTATTCTTGCTAACACCATTCGGTGCGAATAAAAAAGAGATACAGATTGAGTAACTCAGTAATATAAAGAATATTTTTGGAATAATGTAAGTTTCGATTTGTTTGTAAGGTTCATGCACATTATATGCAACTTTGTTCGTAAAAAATTCCATCTTAACAAGTTCGTAAATTATTATTTTTTCTCTTTCTGAATGTAGAGATTTATCTTGATGAAGGGTAATTTACTATCTAGACTTGTTCTTTAAAAAAAATGTTTGTATACTAATTTTTTTCATAATAGATGGAAAGGTTCATATTGAGCAGCAAGTGTTCCAGCAATGTTTTGAACATTTTTATATTTAGGTATCAGTTCCTTGAAATAATTATGCTTCCCCTCAAACCTGATTAATCAAAGATGTACTAGAGGACCGATTTGCTCAATGATATTCAGATTATGGGTCATAAAATGATGTTTTGATATATGCCAAAATAAGCTTCAGCTCAGGTACCTGATACTAAATTTTTCACGTTCATTCTCGTCCCCGTTTATTGCCACTTAATGTGGACCACCAGAATCGTAATCGAAATTTTATTGCTGAACATGAGTGGACGAAGCTCGATACTTTCCTGAGAAATGAAAATAATTTTTCAGTAGGTGATGCTTATATATCATCGATGGTACAATAAACATCATTCGTTGAAAAATTTTCATTTCTCAGGAAAATATCCAGCTCTGCCCATTTCTACTGCTAAAAACGTTGATTTTTAACCCCGTCATGAAATCAGCAAATAATACGGTTCAACATCTTTTTTTCAAATACACCGGTGTTATTATTTTACACCACTTCCTTTTACCACTTACACAATTTGGTTAACACCGCGAAATTTTTTACAGGGTATAAATTAAACAGCAATACATGATTATAAAAATGCCCAGTTACAAAATCCACGAGATAATCATCCCTTGCATGATTCAATGAAGATAAAATTAGAATTGGCGATTACAAAAACCGATTTTTAAATCAGATCAGATGCTAAAAAATACGTATCTATATTTTCAACAAAACAATTATTTTGCATAAAAATAAGAATTATTTATTATTACAAAGCATTAAGCATTAATATTTTTTTATATTATTCTCTAATTGTAGTAAATAAATTAAAAAATCGTAAAAAAGTATTCAACTTGACTTGAAAGAAATCGATAAAAATTCGTTCTTAACAATCTTTAAAAAATCTGACAATAAGTAGAATCAGTATAAATTCATTCAGTCTTTCGCTCTTTTCGCTCGTTCGTACTGAGCGTCTTTTCACTATTATTAATCTCATAAAGTAATAGGAAGAAGAAAGGACTCAATTTTCCAGAGTCACGATTGCTTTGTGATGATTCCAATGATTTACGTTGCAATGGCATTTCCACTTGCTCGACGCAATTTATTCTGTTCTCAGGCTCTTGAGACCTTTACGTAATTGGTTTATTCAGACATTACTCACAAGCGATTACAATGAGCCTGATTAAGAAAATAAGAACGAGACTGATGTAATTAAATTTTCAATTGCTTCTTTTTATATCTCTGATTTTTTTTCCCAGCTTCGCTGACGAGTTCAAGGTCCTCTCAAAGTCATTGAAGATAAAGAACTGGGTGGAATCTTTGAAGAGAGACGTTCCGATGGATAGATTGGTTTCTTTATCACGTTTTCATCCCCTTTTGTTCACTCTGACAGTCTTAATAATGCAACGATTCAAATGGGGAAACGGAAAAACAGAGGGCACGAGAGCCGATAAAAATTTGATGGAATACACAATTTCATTGAAGATGAACAAAGAGAAAGGAGGAATTAGAGCCACGGGGAGAAAATTGAAGTTTGAACGTCCCTTTCGCCGTTGTAAATTTTCGAGTATTTTTGAAAGAGCGCGAGGCACTCAAAGGGGCTCGTTTCGTTACCATGAGCGTGCGTTCGACTACAAAAGACGCTTTGCCGAGATTCAAAGCTCGCAACGAATAAGACTTCTCCGAATGTAGCCCCAAGCTTATGTAATTCGCAGTGAAACTCGACATACACCCGACATGCGCCGATAATTCTTTTCCCAGTATTACTCTCTCGGGGTTGGTTGTACCAGCGGATATATTATTACTTTGCTTGGATATGCGCAGACATCGGTACGAGTTTAATCTCCGATTTATTTGGTTGCGCTGCAAGGAAATTCAGCTAAAGGCATTACCCGATACGGCCGTATCCTATAACCGCGCGCGCACATTCATATATACACACGCGCACTTGCACAACGCGGTCCTGTGGTTCCGAGATTGCAGGAACTTTGATTCGCACATATTATCCGCGCGCCCCGTAATATACTGATGTATCATACCCACGAAGCGCTATTTACTTTGTTGCACATTAAATTGCACTCACTCAACCTAAACCGAATTTAGAAATTTTGTCCTATACAGTAAAAATTACGTAAAGGCCATTAATATCGGGACATCTGATGTTTTTTACGATATTTTTCAGTCAAATTGTCCAATTTTTTAATTTCAATAAAGTGCAGGATTGCAGATTGCAGGAACTTTGATTCGCACATATTATCCGCGCGCCCCGTAATATACTGATGTATCATACCCACGAAGCGATATTTACTTTGTTGCACATTAAATTGCACTCACTCGACCTAAACCGAATTTAGAAATTTTGTCCTAAAGGCCATTAATATCGGGACATCTGATGTTTTTTACGATATTTTTCAGTCAAATTGTCCAATTTTTTAATTTCAAGTACATTCGGAGTAATTTAATTAGCTTTCGAATGAATCTAGATTCATTCCGATCGGATAATAATTGTTCCCGTATAGCAAAGATTTTTGCATATCAATGCAAATCGGGACAAAGTGACGTTATAAAATTAGGAACGCATGTTAATGGGACGAATTTTTTAATTATTACCTATATCAAAAGAGTGTCACAAGACGTTTATAAAAATCACTGACTGACATCGATCCGACAAATGCTCTTTCGATCGGTCATTATTAAAAAATTTGTCCCATTATCATACGTCTCCAATTTGATAACGTTACTTGTCCTGATTTGCATTGATATATGCAAAAATCTTTGCCACGGAAACAATTACACAGCCACATAGTGCGACGAATCGGACTATACTTTTCCGACGTATTTTTCGACGAGTTGCTGAATCGATATTCGAAGTCAAAGTTAAGATTCTGTGTACCATTTTTTTGATAACTTCAAAAAATGATCACAGCCACACAAAAAATTTACCTTATATCTTTTTTCTCACATTATTGAGAACTTTTGTTTTTTTTTCTTCTATGAACGTAAATATCTTAAAGTACTTCTGTAAATATCTTAAATATCTTAAAGTACTTCTGCTGTAAAATCTATTCGAAAGTTTTCTTCCATGTAAACTAAAGATAAAACCATCAGTTGATATTCTTTTCTATAGATTTTTTTAAAGATTATAGATGAACCTTTTTTGATGTCATAAAAATTTGTGCGAAACTTTAGAAAGCTTTGGCACCCAGAAATCACAGGATATTTTATCCTGAATAATCAGAATTTTTAAAGTAGGCTTTTATAGAAAGTTACAAAAAATTACGATTATCAACAATAAATATCTCGATTTCTAGAGGGGGAGACTTTTTAAATTTTGATACACACTTGTGCACCATATTAAAGAACATCTATGCAAAATTTTAAAAAATTCTACAGAAAACCATATTTACCATATTTAATTTGAAGTGAGCCTCTTAAAATTGTTGATAAAACAAAAGTGGATAGGGAAAATCTCGAGAAGAGTAATATCGCCATTGCCATTAACGTATTTTATTTTTCAATGGAAACGTTCAGTGAAAAACGCAAAAGTAAACAGTTTTCAAGATTCTATTAATTTAAAAAAAATTGAGTGTTGCAGGAACACAATTATTGGCCTAAGAGTAAAATGTTCCGTGTGGTATATAAGTTAGGTACATATATGGGTAGTTGATTATCACAAGAGTAACGTGGTTAAATGATAAAAAACAGTTAATTCGAAGCACTTCTTACATCGTTGATGAGCGTCCAAATAATTGAGGCACTTTCTATATATGACCATCCGATATACAGAAAGTTGTTATAGGCAAAAAAACGTGCTTCACTCGTCACGGCGTACCACCCACGACCGTAACCCCTTTTTTGGCTCGACGCGTTGTCTGGCTCTGGTCAGAGCGCGAAACTTCGCACTCCCACCGTAAATTACTTGCTCGAATCTTCGGACAGCTTGACACGTACAAGCTACTGTGTAATAATAATAAAGAATTTCATTTTCGAATGTTGGAGAAGATAACTCAGAACAAGCAATTAAATCAATCTCTCTTTCTTAAAAACGAAGTTCACTTTATCTTCTTCTCCCGGATAAAGCTTTTTTTTTAATTTCTACGTTTCCTAGCGGATGACTTTATCCAGCTGATAAATGGTGGAAATAAAAATGGCATAAAATAATGAAAAATGCAAATATATAGTTTTTAATATACGGGAGTGTACAGGAAAAAAGTTTTAGCATAGTTAAAATCCACTAAATTGTCATAGCTTAAAAATTATTGCATTAAAAACTAATTGTATTAGTAGATAAACGTCTATTGCTATTTTAGGAAATTAATATTAAAAGATCAACTACTTTTGTATACATTTAGACATGAATTTATTTTTAAACTACCCTATATCCACTTTTTGTCTTCATAAAAACCTTCGATCATTTTTTTTTACGAATTCTCAGAAAATAAAAAAATTGCAATTTGAATTATACAGAAAAAAGTCAATCTTGCTGTAAGAGAAATGATAGCGCCGTCTTGATCGATCATGCTCGGGCCTAGTCAGTCAGTTGCTTGGCTGCTTTCTTTCATATGGCGTCGAGATGCTTCCGCGTCTCTTGACACCTCTATACATAGCGTATAATTTATTGCAAAATTATTAAAATAGTTTTGGATAAAGGTTTTTTTTAATGGTACAACAACTTTTTTTCAAGACTTCTTCAGCATAATGGATGACAAACAGCAAAAAAAAAATGAAGAAAAAATTGGAAAAATAGGGTATAGAAGTGATGAAAAATAAATTAGATTACGGGGCGGGGTGAAAATCGCGTGTGGTCGCGATAAAGGCGGGCCCACACAAATTGTGAGGTCTCCCCCTTGCTCTTATACATGTACACTGTGTATATATATGACTAGAGATTGAGCGAAGCGTCTTGCACTCTTTCTGACGAGAATAAGCGACTCGAACGGAAAGAAACAAAAACTACAAAGATGTGTAGCGCGATTACACATTTCATGGTCCATAGCCAACAATCTCACAATCGTAAATTGTTCTTCATTCATGATTCGTTTACCCGCATTTCTAGATTCTCTTCCGTAAAGGAAAACGAAAGAAAAAATAATTTTGGAATAAAAAATATAAGACTATTGATCGCGGTTTGTTATTCTTGTATTATTATTTTATTTTTTTTTTCATGGAGTATAGAAATGTTACAGAACGCTAAACGGCTTGTGAAAAAATATTGAAAACTGCGGAAGCTGTAAATAATGAAAAAAAAGGGTGTAACTACTAGAGAAAGAGAGGATAAATTCGTTGAATTCTCGTACGCGAATAAAATTGTGAGGGAGTCTTTCGACGCAAGAAATCTTGCACGGCGCCAAGGCGAAAACTCTCGATCTTCGAGATCGATCGGAATAACTCTCAATGGCACAATGGCTCTTCATTGGCACACTCAGAGGTCGGAACATTTCTCTCGTTTAGCTCCAGAGAGATTCTCTCAAATCTCTGCTCAAGGTATAGGCTCTGCGGTTATCTCGTCTTGGCGACCTGCCGACTCGTATATTAACGTCTTCCTGTTTTTGCCATTTCGAATGGAAAAAAATCTTGATGGATCTCAATTATTTGAAGTAGAATAGAGCGGGGCTCGTTGAGTAATGTTTCTTTTGATTTGATTTATTAAGGAAAAATATATTTTTAGGAAAAAAAATGTGTTTTTTTAGAAAACACATTTAAAAATTTTTTTTTCATTATTTTTTTCAAACACATTGTTTTTTTTACATAAGATTGAAGTTGTAAAAATTTTGAATATTACGAATTTTATCTTATTCTTTAAGGTAGTTATATCAAAAAATCGTTTTCTCAACATTTTGTTGAAAATTTGCAAAAACCTTCTTTGATACAATGTGCAATTGTATAGTAAATTTCCAAAGGTTTCACGTTTCTACGTAGAACCTGAGATATTTATTGTCAAAAATCACTATTTTCTGCAATCTCCCATAAGAGCAAGCGTTAAGCATCGCGATCTTCAACTCTAAATATCTTGACTTCTGAATAGTGGAATTTCACAAAATTCTGCATAGCTCTTTAAAGAACATTTAAAAAGTTTTCTTTAATTAAAAAAAAAAGATTTTGATTTACCTAACTTCCATACATACGTGGCAAGTATAGGTAATTTTGAATAACCTTAAATGTTGAGTATGTTATTCTTGAAACAATTTGCAACTGCTTTTTTTAAGAAACTAACTGTAATAAACTTTTAATTTCTTTAATTTCTTAATAAACTTAAGCTCAAAAAACCACATGGTATGAAGATAAATTAAGATAAAAACTTTTGATTTGACTGTACCGATAGAACTATATCTTAAACTGAAAAATAATACTAAAAAAGTAAAATTCATTTTTTTTCAAAAAAATGATCTTCCAAATTTTCTGGTTTCCAAAAAAAAAAAGAAAACTGATCGACCCCATCTATTTTGTGCTCAAAATTAGTAAATATATTAATTCTAACAAAATTATCTATAAATTGCAATGCTTTGTTTGATTAAATTTTTTAAATTAGCGATGTAGCTACTCATATCAGCATAATAATTTTAATCGCATTACCGTAATTAATACCGTATATACATAATCACAAAACTGTAGTCGAAATCTGCATGGGGATTCGTGCTACCTGAACGAAATGTAAATAAAATCTATTGTATCTTCAAGTTTCATTCTCGCCCTTCGTAGTTGAATTATAATCGGCGCAGCTTTGCGTACGCAATTTTAGAAGCTCGATGAATAGTAAAATCGGACAGCATGCTGGCTACCAGCTAATTCAATTACTGACGGAATCAGTCGATTGAATCAACTAATTCAGCAGAGCGTGTATAACTTTTACCTTGGCGAAACATTTACCGGTGCAACAGAGCCACGCGTACTAAAGCCGCATCGTTAATTCGACTTGAAATTTACGCATCCAATTTTACCTTCAACCTCATCCATCTCGACACTCCATGTACGCGATACACATGACGTTATATCTTTCACCGTACTCTCTATAAATAAATAAAAAACGCTACGTGAATTATCCGAGAAGTTACATAATTGTTACCCCCGAGTAACTTTTGTTTCCGTGGATCTTGAACCACGCTGTACGCTACCCTCCAACTTTTTTCTCTCTCCCTTCTTCCTCTCGTGTTCTTTATTTCATCGTTAATTCGCTTTTTTAACCCGGAAAAATGTTCGCGAGCGATAACAGAACGTTTCTACGATTTCGTGAAGCTTTAACCGAGTCATATTAAAAGCGCTTGAAATGTTTTATCATTTTTTTTTCTTAATTACTTGAAAAGCGCGTTTTTCGAGCGTAGTTTATTTGCTTGCGGAAAGTGGGTGTAAATGATTGCGGTTAAACAGGAAAATCCATCATTTTCAGACAAATATAAATCAGCGACTCCAGGTTCGAAAAGAAAAGTTTTTCTATAATAATTGTACAACTTTAAAAAAAAAAGTTCTTGAGCGATTCATATAAGGACAACAGACGATTTTTAAACTTTTTAAATTTAGATTACACCTTTATTTCTTTAGGAAAAAGCTTTTTTGCATTGCAGTGTAAAGTGACGTGAATGAAACAATGAGGAAACGAGGAAAACCATTTCGTCTTTTTCGTCTTTTCTACTTCGAGATAAACATATCTACTTCGATTAAACAAAATTGTGATTATATAAAGAAGAAAATTAAGAAAATTCATAAATTTCAGAAAAATAAGCAACTCCAGGTTTGACAAGAAAAACATTTTTCTGAAATAATTGTACAATTTATTCAAAAAAGTTCCTTGTCAAATCGTGCAAGTAACAAAAGATTTTGAAACTTTTAAAATTTAGATTACGCCTTTTTTTCATTAGGAAAAAGCTTTTTTGGATTGCATTGTACAGTGAGGAGGATGAACGATGAGGAAACAAGGACGACTATTTCGTCTTTTTCTACTTCGACGTCACATTTTTCCAATCGCTCGATGGGGTCGCTTTTTTCGTCTCCGCACTTGAGATGAGCCCCCCAAGAGACGATGAATCATGTGCAAATTTTCTCAATATATTTCCGCTATAAAAATGTATGAAGCCATCCTGACATTTCACTGAAACCTGAGTAAACTTTTTTCTCTTGTTTCTTCTGCGGGATTGCCAGAGGAAAAGAATAGACGAAGCGTGAATTGAGCGAAATCATCGGAGAGATGAATTTCCAAGGCTTCGAGGTACACCGACGAGCGCTTTGGAAACTCATTAGACGCGGATAAAGATCTCATCCACACCGCTCACTCGAGGATCCTCGAATTGCGATATTCATCCAGCCTAGCTTGTTGCATCTCTGATTAAAATTGTTCTCCGTCCTGTTTTCTTTCCTATACTTTCTTAAAATGTATTCATACCGAACATTTTCATTTATTGTTTTCATTTTCGCTATCGAACATTTCGAATTTTAAAAATTTACCCGCTTATTATCCTATATTAAAAAATACATGAGGCCTCTAATCGATTCATCGGAATGGAGCGTATTATATGCGGAGCGCATTAAAACTTTTGACTAATTTCTACTCATTAAAAAGAAAATTCAACGTGCTCTGCTTTGGAAATAATGACCTTGATGTTTGAATCATTTATTTCGTCTTACAAAATTTTTTAGAAGTTACCTATTACGAAGTTTATATTGTCGAGGACACGAAAAGATATCGCCGCACTTGAAATTTTGAAATTTTGAGATTTACTTATTTTGAGGGTTAATATCTATAGATTAAAATACAGATCCTTTACTGATGCGACAGTTGGTATTTTTTTTTCAATTTTCTAATAGCACATATAATGTATCTTCAAAAATTTGTAGAAATTATTATTATTATTTCGGTAATAATTACTTTAATAATGAACGTCAAGACAAAGTTATTCTGCATCGAAAAATCAAAATCAATTTCTCCCACGCTTTGCAAAATGTTAAAGTTCAATTTCGGATAAATTAAACCGCAAGACTAACAAGCTTCGAGCTCATTGACATTTTGTGAAAGAATTTAATCGAGGGGAAATTTCTGCGAAATAATTTGATGGAAATTTACGACAATCAGGCTATTGATAAAAGCAATTATTATTGTTATCATCACCATTATTATTATTATTATTATTATTATCGTATTAATTGTAACACATGTTGAGCGAAATCTTGGCCATTTCCGGCTAATCAATGGTCCATATCGTGCGTAGAGAGAGGAGGAAGAGATGGGATCTATTAGAGAGAGAGAGAGATAGAGATTGAAAATGAAGGAAAGGGTCCCAGGTCCGATGATTGTTTGCGGTCGGGCTATCCCAAAGCTTTGACGAACCTTAATGGCGGTCAGAGGGGTGACGCCGAGCCCATTGAGCGGTAACGTGAACTGGTTCTCATTTTTATTTTGAAAATAGATCGCCTTGTGCTGCTAATGACCATACGCGCAATGTGCGGGAGCGCAAACTATATATAATAATGTGATTTTTTTAAATTCACATAACAAGGCAAATGTCCCAATAGTTAAATTCTAAGGTTTTTTTTTCACTAGGGAAAGTAATTCATACATTTTTATTGGAAAAAAATGTATATTTATAAAGTGATGTATAAATTATTGTTCAACTATTGGGACGTTTATCTTGTTTGTTATAAAATTTCTTCATCTTATATTAAAAAAGACATAAGATCTCTAATCGATTCCTCGGGATCGATTACATTATACGAAATTATATGAAATATGCCCCTAGAAGAACAGCAAAATCATTTATTTCGACTTGGAAAATTTTTCAGGAATTACCCATTATAAAGTCGATTTCGTCGACGACACGAAAAGATATTGCCATTTGAAATTTTGAGATCTTCTTTTTGATTCTCGAAAAATCAATCTGGAGGACCTCGAACATGCCAAATCTCCTCAGCTTACTTTTATTACAACTCAACTTATACGTGTAATAATGTGAGAAAAACTTTGCAACTCAATTTTCTACTATTTATATCAAATATACCTGAATAGTTCGGTGATCGTAGACATAAAGAAAAGAAAAAGTTCGTCGAGCATAACAAGGAAAAAAACTGTTTATTTTTCGAGAATACCTCGAAGATTTGTCGAGGTCGAGTCAAAAATCAAACACGGTCTTAATTTTTCGGTTTTTCGATTCAATTTGGAATCAGTAGATCGGTATAAAGTGTCGGGATAAGACGTGTCGGGTCTTTCATTACCGAAAAACATTTCATAGCAATTTGACAAGTTCAATAATTGAGTGAGTGTCAACATCAACTTAGTGTCAGTTGGATTTCATAGAACACATTATGCGAAATTATATGAAGTATGCATCTAGAAGAACAGCAAAATATCAACTCAAACATATTAAATAAGAAAAAGCGGCCGCATTGTTGCTCGTTTTTTAAATTTTTGATTACCCTTTTTTATTCTACATTTTATATTCTTGATGAAAATGGTTATTTTTTTCGATACTAAAATATGCTAACGTGAACTATAATATCGATACACTTCTATTAGCGTTGCACATAGACTAACATACCCTACCACTGCACAACCAGAGAATGAGAATGTCAGCTTATGAGAAACATATTCATGTTACGATGCTTTTTTAATATTAACGAGCTATTTTTCGTTATGGGAAAATATATGAGTATCAACCCCCTGATTGCGGTTTATGATTAATTCATATGGTCCAGTTGGAATGCACGAATCCAAAACTATCCCAAAACTATCCCAAACTCATTCTTTTCAATATTTAGAACTTCCGATCGTGCCTGAAAGAATGCATTTGCGGTTGATCGGCGCGAGTGGACCGTAATTAGTGCCTGCCAGCATCCTTTCACTTACAACTTCTACATGCTGCCCAGAATATCTCTTCACCCTCTAACCATCCTGATTACTCACGGTCGAACGTAATATGCTCGTTTCATCAGTCATGCTATTTTTCAAAATTGCATTACATGATGAGAAAATTATTATATGACAGAATAACTGTCAAAAATTTTATGCTTTTTTAACACTCTTTTATTAGTTTCACCTGTGTATATGCATGTATGTTTGTAACCACTTATTTCAAATTTGATCTTCACCCACTTTAAACTGTCAGATTCAATCAAAACTTTGCATACTTATCGATGACAATACAATAATTTTATAAGTTTATCCCATTATCCTGAATAGGATCACCAGGATTAAAAATTATAGTTAAAAAATAAACTAAAAAACACGCTTTTGTGGTAAATCAAACTAGAAAGTGAGAAATAATTTTTAAAATAAGAATAAAATAATAAACGAGAATATTAATATTATTGTGAAAAAGCGTGAGGTGCCACGCTTTTGAATATTAACCCAAGGACTCTACACTATCTGTGTGAGACAAATACCTAACCCCAGCACTTTCAATGGATGTAGCCGACTCTTTATTTATCATACGAAAATTTAATTTTTTTTTAATTTCATCGTACAAGTCCTAAAAAATGAAATGATCTCATATTTGATTTATACCGAGGAAAATGCTACTGAAAAGGTAAAATTTACGAAATTCCCAGATCGTAAAAATTTTCTAGAGTTTGGGAAACTCCTGTATAGGGTCCTAGGGTTAATAATAGGGATAATAACTAACTCGATATATCGAGCATGACACGCTTTTTTCTCAATAATATTAATATTCCCATTAATTATTTTATTCTTATATTAATTACAATTTATGGCAAACTATTTGGCAATACAGGGATATGAGCAGAGCTCGATACTTTTCTGAGAAATGAAAATTTGTCAATAAATAATCTTTATTGCCCCATTGATGAAATTAGAGCATCACCCATTAAAAAATGTTTATTTCTCAGAGAAGGATCAAGCTCTGCCCATCCCTGTTGGCAAAGGAATAAATGTCCTTGGTTCTCTCGTCTTTCCAGAGTCCCTGACGGGTTCATCCGTTTTCCTGTTTTCTCGCTAGGTGGATTTTGGACCTCGAGCTTTCTACCGCGTGATCTCCCGAGTCACCCGAGAATTACCTGCTATTTCGACTTCCAAACTCGATTTCCTACACTGCTTCCCGACATTCAGGCGAAATAAGGGCTTTCACACCTCTATACCCGTTCCCAATTCAGCCTGAACTCCATAGTACCGTTGAACTTTTATATCTATATGTGTATTTAGTAAGCTAATTTTATAAGTAATTTTTAAATAGTTGAGCCAAAATTTTGTAAAGGTTTACGAAATGTTGACTAAATTTCCCCTATAATCATTTTCAATTGTGTGCAATCCATTCTTTCTTCTTTGTCTCACTCACAATCAAATCTTGTGCTTTCACAGCTCTAGGAGCTGCCAAATCAGATTTTAAGAAGAATCTGCCGGTGCAGAATGACTGAATTTTATTAATTTTCTAATTTTCGTTTAAAAAAATTTGGAAATTTGATACTTTACGGGAAAAAAACTGAATATTTACGAAATTCGATGATGCAGTTCACCAAGTATTTTAAATATACAAAAATAACATTAAAAACGTTATAGTGTTAATCAATAATAAAAAGAAAAATCGTATAGGAAATAGGAGGAAAAAATTCCTCCCTCGCAATTCCTCCTTTTAATTACATCATTCGCGAGATTCAGGACTATTCATCGGAGCTCCCACGCTCCCCTGCTAAATAGTCGGTTCACCCTGGATCACACCGGGCCAAAGGAAATGTCAAAAGGTTACGCGTTCGACTGAGGTTACAAACGGAGCTATTCAAGAATCAATATAAGCGGGCTTTCTGTTACCATCGATCGATCGGATGATGCAATAATCGATCAAACCGATAGACGACGACGACAAGTGCCGTTGAAAGACTGTGAAAAATAGGCTAATAAGATACCCGGAAGAACCCAGCAAAAAAGAGAGAATGAATGAATATATATTTTATTCTGCAATTAAAAAAATCTATAAACAAATATTAATTATTAAATTCATTTAAGGTATTCCTTGCACGAGATGAAAATCTTGAGAATTGCCTGAATTTTTGCATACTGATAAAAAATAACTTTTAAACGTTTTGTAAAAAAAAAAGATTATCGGGGTTTTGACAAAAAAATTTTGTTTTGATATTACGGTTTTTAGCATAGGTGTTTTTAGCAAATGTCGGGTCATCGACCATTTGAAAGAATTATTTCGATTTGAAACTCGGATCCCGTGTATAACCTCAATAATGTAATTTTATTATAATTTGAAAATAAACATAAAATCATGTTTAATTTTTAATAATTGGGTGTAATATCTATAATAATCAACTTATAATCATTTTTATGTTATTTAATAATCATATTAACAATTTTAAAAAAAAGTTTGTTAGGGGCCCTCATCGTTTAGCCCCTGCAAAATCTGTCCCTACGTGCAAGGAATACCTTAAAAAAAGAAAAATTTACATAAATATAAAATAATCTTTGCTTCCCCATTTTATTTGACTCGATGCTAAAGATGATCATCATATTTTATCTAACATGTAATTAAACATATAGCACATCTGTATAACATTGTGTAAGGAAAAAATAAGTAAAGTCAGAAATTTACTGAATCTGCATAGATCCAGTATGTGGAAAATAAACATAATTAAGGATGTATGGGACAGACGATCAAAAAGTAAATTCGTAAAAGCGAGATTCTGACTTGTTAAAAACTTGTCAATTTTTTGAGTCTTAGTTTGACTATCAATTAGCACCTTGAGCATATTTTAACAATAATTTAACCATTTTTTATTGGTTATATAATTAATATAAAAAATTTAGTAAAACGCTTTGAAATTTTGTCTATACAAATAAAAACTGGCTACGAATATATAAAAAAAAATTTACAAGAATCTCATATATTATAATTGGTATTTAGTGCAAATTTATGAATTCTCCATAAGAAGCAATCTTAAATTTCAACAACTTTAGAGTTTGATAACTTTAAACCATTCGGTAAACTGATTCCAAATGTGGCACAACATTATTTAATATTCTTCAAAATAAAAAAATGTCAAAAATGTATAAAATTATCATATTTTTAAAAATATTGCTCATACATAATTACAATAAAAGTTAAAAGAGAAAATGATTATGCAAAATTTAACTATAATAATGTCAAGAGAAAGAGAAAAAAAACGAAAACCAACGAAGACGGCCATTTTCTGGATTATTCGTCGAACGTCGATTTGCCAAATGTATAGATTAAAAAGAAAATTTTTGATAAAGGATGTCGACCGAGAAGTCCGAAACGTGTCTCTCGTACTTTGCGAGAGAGTTTTCCCAATTGTGCGAATACCCGTTTTACCCTCTCGCCCGTCACTTCGCGTCCCCTTTTGCCGAGATTAATCAATTGCAAATGCGAACGAATTTCAAACTTTTCCACGAGAAACGGCGAGTGTCCCGGGACATCCCACCGGGACTTTTTCACGCGAACGGGGAGTTTTTTTTCCCGGCGGTCGAGCCGCCATTCTTCGCCGAACCCACGCGATTTTTATAATTTGTTATCGAGTGTAACATAACGGCAGATTTTTCATATAAATTTTTGTTAGCCTGACGATAACTGGCGCTCGAGGCTCTGCGCCAGTTTTTTCGCCGGTGAACGGAAAAACTTTGTTCGGAAACAAATGTGCCTCGTGCCCAGAAGAGTTTTCAGTTTTTTTAGGTTATTTTTCCAAATATTCCTCCTGGAATCTATCGCAATCGATATAATATATGTATATATATATATATATATTTTTTTTTAATCTGTAATTATAAGTTTTTGTTAAAAGTCCAAGCATTGCGACTATCTAAAATTAAATGCTGTACAATGATTTGGAGCAGAGTTGTGATCACTTAAAGTGGAGAAATGCATTTTTTCATTCAACTGGTGATAACTCAGATAAAAAAATAACACATGGAAATTGAAATAAAGTATAATTGTAAAAGATATATGTATAGGCTTCTGAATGGTAAAATAATTTTTTTAAAGTTTAAATAAAAAATAAAGAATCCAGCAAAGATTAAATTTTTGATTTTCGTTGTTTACTTTTAACAACAATTATTATTATTATTGTTGAAACGAATATATTTGAAATACTTAATTTAACACGTCTTTCCATAATTGAATTTCAAGAACTTCAATTTGTTTATTAACTTTCTATTTTTTTAACGTAATTAAAATTTTTAAAGAATTCCAAAATTTCACTCAAACTTATAATTTTTTACAGAGCTCATTCGACATTCGTTATTTGTTAGTTTTTATTCGTCGCAAATTCAATGACGTTGCAGCAATGACGAAGAGCGAGAAACGAAATAACAAAATGATGAATCATTATGAAAAAAAAAGCAAGAAATAAGCAATTCCCGATCGAGCTCGGCTTTTCGATTTTCCACAAGATTTAAGCATCACGATAAATTAGCGCGCATCGTGATGAACGCTCAGCAAAAAATGAGTACGCCGACGAAGCTGGTGATACGCTTTTATTGTTCCCGGAACATGAATATGCATAATATTTCCCTCATCGATTATCTCACGTCTCTCCCCGTTAATCTCTTGCCAAGAAAATCAGGAGCGGAGAAAAGATAAATCATCTCGCTGATATTTTAGCTCCACGTTTTGTTGTTGTTTTTTTTCGCTCTCTTTTTTTTTCGTCCGTGTCTTTTTTCCTTGCTCAAATCTTCTTCACTTTTTTGCTCGATTTGTTTTCTTTCGCGGTTTTTCACCGCGGTGTGCCCAAATCGAGTTGACGTGTTCGTGACCGAGCCAAGCCCCGTCAGTGTGGACGCGCCTGTGTTTACGAGCCAGGCCAGTGATTAAGGCACGTATACACGAGGGAATGCACCAGGATCGGCGTTCTCGTACTTCGTTTTCCGAATATTCCGAGCAGGTAAATACCTGACCTCTACAAAAAGCGTGCAGCATGCAAATTGGCAGGAAGTAAGCGAGGTGCTCGCCGAAGCGAGGGCCAACAACCGCCTCGCGTCCAGAGATACGTGCGGTTTTTCTCTTCGAATATTTCCATCGGGTGATGGACGCGAAAGAACGGATTCGTTGGTGCATTTAGCGTTTTGTAATCTTTGGCTATTCCGAGAGAGGGCAAAAAACCAAGGGGGAGCAAGAGCGAAGGAAAAAAAAAGGGCCAGAGGCATTAGACAATGCAGGAAAGAGAAAGGTACTGATTACGCTATCTTCCAGCCAACCCGGCACTTTCGAAAAAGTACTGCTTCCTCAAATAATTTCTCGAGCTACACACTGCGGTGAGATTGCGAAATCGTGTGAAAAATCTTTTTCGCGCCTATCAGATTTTCCTTCAGAATAAACGAGACTTATTGCTGTACAAAAACGAGGCTTCCGACAAAAAGAAAATGATTCTGCAAAAATTATACTAAACAAAACTTAAAATTATTAAAAATAAAAACCTAACATATAATCAAAGATTATATTTCTGATTTATGAATCAATGAATTTTGAAACTCGATTGTGATTTTTTTTAAATTAACATAAAATATTTTAAAACGGTTTTTCATTACTATAAACGTTCTTTTTTTATTTTGAAAAAGTACAATATTTTGTGTCATATTTTTAAAATAGGCAGATAATAATGATTTTGTTATTTAGCAAAAATGCATCCGACCACCATTTCTATTTTTATTTTTTATCAAAGAAATTAGAGGTAATTAGATATCAATTAAAATATTTTTTAAAATCATAATAGAAAGCGCAATTTTAACAATTTTACAACATTCATATCGCTTATTTAGATACCTTAAACTTTGGTGTCAAATTAGATATTTTGGACACAATCGCATTACAAAAAAAACGATTAATGATATATAGCAAATAAACGTAAGCATAAAAATATTAGAGTTGGTTAAAAAGTGCGATGTGTTCGAGAAAAAGTAAAATGTGAAAAAAAATGTTTTTAGTTTGTCTTAATTTAGCAGAGTTTTCAGCACCACTGAACGATCCAAAAACGTAAATTTCATTTTACACCTTTGAATGAAAATGAAAATACACGACGTAAAAACATCCAGTTACTCATTCAACTTTCTTTTTTTATTCACCGCCGTGTCCTTCCCTTACACGCCTACGCCTTCGGCCATTTTCCATTCCCCTGCCTTTCATTTTCATCACAATGCGCACAAAGCGACTATTCTCCTGGGACCCACGAGTGCGTCGCCAAGAAATTTAATGATGACACGATGCTCCCTCGAGTATACTAATTCAAAGTAAAAAAAAAGCACAAACGGAATATCAAAAATAAACGCTTGTCATGAAAATTAATTTTCGTTTCACCGAAACGTACACCAAAGTTCTTTTGTACTCCGAAATTAAATTTAACGCAATAAACTACTCCGTTCGGAAATGTTTAAAAAAAAATCAAACGAGCCGGAGGAAAAATCTTTTCGACCTCAACAATTTTTTCCACGCTGTCAGTTCTTGAAAAAACGGGAAGTAGCTGACACAAAATTTATTAAAGCCAAAAAAATGGCTCCAGCCTAGCAGAAAATTTCATTTAAAAATGTGCTGCTGGTATACATAACTTGGTGGCTGATGCTACTCGTAACTCCATTCGTATCTCTGTCTCTATTGCGATGTAACCGGGAGCTGACGAGAAAATTATAGTATACCGAACCGAGCGGGAGCCAGGGAATATTAATTCGCGTTGACGGAAACTGTGAAAGAGATTCTCCAAGCAGTGTCACAAGGCTTTTCAAAGCGAGTTTAAAAGCATAAAGAGAATAAATGGTACGAAAGGGATAAAAAAGCTGCGACTTATCATGAGAAACAATGACCAAGTGAATTATTCAAATATAGAATTGAATTAAGGGTCAAGAAGAGAATAGCGTGAAAATAAAAAACGAAGAAGACAGAAAAAGCGCTACACAGAACTGTGTCGTGGGAATTAGTCGGGAGAACGAGCTCCGTCACGGCCTATCGGTGCATACCGGACTCTCATCTCTCTCTCCTCGTTTCAACCCTTTTAACTCGAGCTTTTTTTTCTCTCGGTAGTGATTCTTTGTCTCGCTCTGTCCCATTTTCTTCCTCTCTCTGCCCCCCCCCTTTTTCCCCTCCCCCACCCCTTTTCTTCTTCTCTCTCTCCCCCTCTCCCCCCACCCCTATCTTTTTCCCTCTTCCACTCGCGAAACGACGTACTTTTACGGTTTGTCATGCGGTTACGGTTATGGCTGGCGTTGTCCGTCCTAGTGTAGGGAGGGAGGGGGAGGGGAGAGGGAAGAGGGGAAGAGGCATCGCGTCCGAGAGAGGACGAATGAACGACCATTATCCGCGGCTTTTTCTTTTTCTTTTTTTAATGTTGACAAGATCACGGGAAGGACGGAGGGAGAAAGGCGACGGTCGAGGACAGAAAAAGGAGCGGATAGCCGTGGCGCGTTAATAAAATCCTCTTGTATGTACCAGGGCAGCATTGACCACCGGGGTGATGCAGCCAGACGTACTGCCTCTTTTGCGCCCGCGCTCGCTCTATCTGTTCTCTTTCGACGGAGATAACTTTTGTATTTCCAACGGCGAAAGCACCAGGGAGGGAAAAATGAGGGAGAAGAGTGAATATATGTGTATGTAAAGGGAGAAAAAAAGCACGAGAGAAAAAGAAAGCGGTCTCCGTCGCGTCGTATTCACTTGCATATACGTTCCCATATAGCTAAGAAAAGTGTGTGTATTTGTGTGTGTGTGTGTCTCTCTCTCTCTCTCTCTGTTTTGCTTTTTATATACGTGTATGTGTCTCACTCTCTTTACGTATATATTATGTAGATCTCTGTGCAAGTACGTCCCAGATGCAGTTTTATGCAAAATATTTTACGCCCCTGCTTTCTCGTTTTTTATTTTCTTCTTTTTTCTCCGGTCCCTTTTAAAGTTTTTTTTCGTCGTCGCTGACAGAAGTCTGTCAGAAGCACCGGGAGAAAAGCTTGAACGGTAGAAGCACAGGCTGATTGGATTTCGACAGACTTTCGTGGTTCGTTAAAAAAAAAGGATATTAAACCACTCGGACGTTTCGTGAACGAATGTTCTCCGTTACATTCCAGTAGAGCGAGCTTGTTATGGTCAGACGTTACGATACCTCCCGGCAGAAACTACCTTTTAATTTTATTGAGCCTGCTTTTATTAAATAATAGTGATACTAAGTTTTTTTAATGTGAGCCTTAATTTTTTAATTGTTTACACTAATTTTCAGCTATATAAACTTTAAAAGCCAAGATAAGTACGTGTGTATATATACGTTGAAAAAAAAATTGAAACAACGTATTTGTAGCAAATTAAATTAGAATATTTTTTATTACAATAATAACATTTTTTAAACTCTAAAAGTATTTCATTTTCCAAATTATTTTTCTTCAATAATAATTTAATGACCTATAAATTTACTTGCCTCGGTTTTAACAATATGTGCACTGATTTCTGGCAAAATCTTGATATATATATTATAAAAAATAAAATAAAATAAATCTTGTCACAGATTTCACAATAGATTTGTTATTCATAGCAATTACGTGTGCACGACGAAACAGTGAGGAGAGAATTTAATTTCTAATTAAATACTCGGGGGCGTAATATCGCGAAAAACAGGACATCGATTGGAATTCTAATATCTGACGTATACGTGCGCATAACGGGAGTGCTGTGTGTAATGCACATTAGACAAACTCGCTTCGGAGAATAATAACCTTCATTAAATTGAATGAAAACGCCTCGATAATGGAGAGATATCGTACCGAGAAGTCGAATCACGTACAATTCCGAGTTAACGTCACGCGCTGCTTTTGACACACCCTAATTTTCATAATTCGCTCACTGCTCATATGTGATACCGAAATTGAGAGAAGAAATAGAGCGGCAAGAGCCACCGAAATCGAGTCAGAGAAAGACGAGTATCTCGTTTGTGATTAATGCTATGCCAGACAAGTGCAGTACATTCCTCCAACTTTAATGAAACATACGAAGACGAGTGTGCAATCAAAAATACTCAACGTTGATCCATTAATGATCCAGCTTTCTTCCTCTTTGTTTTATTTTTTTACAAAATTGAGTCATGATAATGAAGAAAAATTTTATATAAAAAATGTGATTAAAAACAATATCCCAATAATGGAACTTAAGGTAGTTCTATCGGTACAGTTAAATGAAAAGGTTTTATCTCAATTTATCTCTATACTTCAACTTGAATAAAAGATGTTAGAGTCGGTGTTCGATTTAAATTTTAACCATCGCAATCGAGGGTAACTTTTTTTTTAAATAAATGATGAAAGAGTATATAGAAATGTATGAAAAACTATTGTATCAAGGTTTTCAGGAAAATTGAAAAAAAAGAGAGATCTCGATTTTTTTGTTCGACAGTCGTTCGGTTCGCGAATAGACGGACGATGGGTGGACAGTGTAGTATAGACGGAATCCTGCAAATGGTTAGTCCGAATATATCGGGATGCACGGTGCGCGGGACGAGCGGATCATTCGGCATTGCGTGCCCATAGACAAAAAAATTACATAATAAAACATACTAAACTGATCGGGTGTATTTATTTGAAAAGTTAACTTAGTTATTCAAAATTACTGTTTCAAGAAGGGGAAAATGAGATTTTTTGGAACAAGGTTTTTTGTTTTTCCTTCTTACCAATTTTATACTCTTGTACTATATATTAGGGTGCCCGTTACTTACCAAGTTGGTTATTTTGGCTTGGGTATTGGCCAAATCGTTAGTTTTTGTCCTACAAAGAATTTTGAAATAAAAACTCCCCTCCGATGTCGTTTAACCCTGCCTGAATGACGATACGTTTCCCATTTAAATAACGTAATTATTCACTTCTTAGAAATTATTTTTTATTTCCTCCCCATATTTCCTCCATATAATAAGGAAAAAAAAATTTCTAAAAAGTGAAAAATCTCCATGTTATAAATGGGAAAAGTATCGTCATTCAGGCAGTGTTAAACGACATCGGAGGGGGTTTTTTTCAAAATTCTATGTAGGACAAAAACTAACGATTTGGCCCATACCCAAGGGCCAAAATAGCCAACTTGGTAAATAACGGACACCCTACTATACATACACTAAAATTTCATTATAAAAATTTTAATTCAAAACTAAGATGTAAATTCAAAATTAGAAATGATACCAGCTAAAAATTCGACATGAATAAAAGCTGTTAGATTCGCTGTTCGATTTAAATTTTGCCCATAGCGATCGAGGGTAACTTGTTTTTTAAATAAATGACGAAAGTGTATAAAAATGTATGAAAAACGATTATATATCAAGTTAAAAAGAGAGAGATCTCGATTTTTTTGTTCGACAGTCTTTCGTTTCGCGAATATGGACGGACGATGGGTGGACAGTGTGTAGTACAGAGGCAGAATCCCACAAATGGTTAGTCCGAATATATCGGGATGCGCGGGACGAGCGGATCATTCGGCATTGTGCCCATAGACAAAAAATTACATAATAAAACATACTAAACTGATCGGGTGCATTTATATCCAAAATTACTGCTTCAAGAAGGGGAATATGAGATTTTTTGGAACAAGGTTTTTTGTTTTTCCTTTTTACCAATTTTATACTCTTGTACTAGACACTAAAATTATAAAAATTTTAAATCAAAACTAAGATGAGAATTCAAAATTAGAAATGATACCAATTCAAAATTCGACCTGAATAAAAGATGTAAAAAGATGAAGATGTTAGATTCGCTGTTCGATTTAAATTTTGCCCATAGCTATCGAGAGTAACTTGTTTTTTTAAATGAATGACGAAAGTGTATAAAAATGTATGAAAAACGATTATATATCAAGTTTAAAAAGAGAGAGATCTCGATTTTTTTGTTCGACAGTCTTTCGTTTCGCGAATATGGACGGACGATGGGTGGACAGTGTGTAGTACAGAGGCAGAATCCCGCAAATGGTTAGTCCGAATATGTATATCGGGATGCGCGGGACGAGCGGATCATTCGGCATTGTGCCCATAGACACGAGAATTCCAGGGCATTTGTATCGGACCTATTAACTCGGGCTGCCGAGGACACGTTCGCTCACCGCACCCCTCCTTTCCAAGCATTATCCAGGACCTCGTATAATAGGCCAATAATACGTTCGAATTCATTCGTGCATCGTCGCACGTTCGGTAACCGCAACGAAAACCAACCCTTCGCTCCCAAAAGAGGCCTCTACGTTTAATCCAACTCCCAGTCCTTTCTAACGACCATATACCACGACGAATTAGAGTTACTCCCGCGCTCGAGGTCACGTCCTCGATAATCGAAGCGTTGTAATTAGCGCGCCTCGTCATGGACCTGACAAAAAAAGATACAAAAAATCGATTAATTAATTTTTTTTCGTCTTTATTTCAATGATACGGCTCTATATATCGCTACAGTTTCGAGTCTTTCATAAACTGCGTACGCGATTACGAGCATAACGATCGGAGTTTCGTTTCGCAGCTAGAGACACTTATTATCGTTGGCAGAGCGACGCATAACTTGTTTGCTCGCGATAATAATACAATGTGGCTCCGCGGAAACTTCCTCTCGTTTTCCTCAACCGTTTCGCTCTCCCTTGACGTTTTATGAGAGTTGCGCAGCCCCTTTTTGGCCCACTATTATACAGTGATTAAAATTTCAACCGTTTAATTTCTTACCGTCTGGCCTCTTGCATTCACCGTTGAAATCTGGCTCGAGATTTTCCACCCGATCATTACGTACAAGCATGTGCTAAGTACTATTATACCTCTTCGAATATCACCAAATAATTGACTCGGAGAATTGTGAATTCGGCGAAATCCATCGGCAACAGTTGCGCTTAAGTAGTTACAGAGTTGGATACGATAACCTCCGATTTCCTTGATTAACCGTTATTGCTCGAGAAATTCCGTTTCGCGCCTTCAGCACCACCGGGCAAACTATTTTTCATCCTTTTTTCAAGGTTATGCGTAACACCCAATTTTGAGTAAATTTTCGGGTAAATTCCACGCTCGTGTTTTTCATGAAAATTAACTAAATTTTGAATATGTTATGCAGTGAACGCTGTACTGAGGCGTGACATTCTTAAAATTAAAAAAAAAACCAATCTAAAAAAAAATTTTTTGTTTTGGAATTTATTCACGATTGGAATTTCAAAAAAATTAAAAAAAAAACCAAACTAAAAAATGTATGTTTAATTTTTTGAATTTACGAAAATGTCATGCATTAGTATAGTATTCACATTCATTTTTTTGAAAAATACGAACGTGGGATTTTTCCGAAAATTCACTCTAAATTGAATATTTCACATTATCTTAAATCATTTTGTTTAATGAGTCCTGTTAGGGAATTATTTTATACGCGAATCTTCTTCAAGTTTTACACGCACTTGCGTATGATGCTGATAAAGGACTCTTATGCTAATTTTATATACAGAAATTATCTTTAAAATAATTTCTTATTCATTTTTGTTGATTTGTCCGACATAATCGAAATCAATGCTTCAAGAAAAACAAGGACGGACATGTTAATCCATTCATGAGTTATTATTTTAAAAATCGATCGACGTACACAAGGCCATGACAGAAGTTTTGATAGACCGACAAAAAAAAATTGGAGATTTCGGGTTTTTCCCTCGGAGGACGAATTGCTTTCGAATATGATGCTTGTTGAGATGTTATTTGAGATATTATTAGTTCTCTTCTTCCATACATCGTTTTTTGACAGATTGCATCAGTTCGACCACAATTTCAGAGAGTTAAATCCTTATTATATACCATTCAAAAATGGCTTAGTTCTTATTTTACGAAATATTAGAACGATCAACACGTACATACCAAAAAAATATCTATGGAAAAATAAACTTGAATCATATTTTTGAATAAAATATTTTTGTTCAAATAAATTATTAAATTTATTATCTTGTTTTTACCAAAAGAAGGACTAACTTTTGAATATTTTGTTCAAGCTTGACATCATCAAATTTTATGAAATAAAAATAACAATAATGCCAAGAAAGCTGTTTTGTATCGCAATCATAATTTCAAAACATAAAATCGTATTATTAATTTTTTACAAGTAAATGTATCATTCATAAACAAATCTGATCATTTATAATTTTCCACAACTTAAGATTGATGCAAAGTCTTTTAAAAGAATGATCTTCCAAGACGCTTTTAAAAAAATTGTAAAATATTTTATATATTTTTATTCATGTGTGTGTGTGTTTCTTTTTTTAGTATTTTTGTATAATTTTTTAATGACATATAATTAATTCGTCAGGTATCATTTCCCACAAGATTACGTGTGATTCATTAAAAATTATCTCTCAGTGACAAACTTCCTATGCGTCGTGAAATTTTCGCAGCACGTTTTTCAAAAATATTATTTAATAATATATAAAATAAAAAAAATTGTACATTTTTGATTTTCGATAAAAAATCCTTAATTAGATTCATTCGAAAATTGATGAAACTTCGTAAAAAGTTGTGTACCTGGAGTATGAAAAAAAAGTAATGGTATCGTATAAAAGTGAACATTTCAATATTTTTTCGACTTCGCCATGAATCGAATAAATAATTTGGCGCAACCCAACCTAGATTCAACTCGGGGTTTAATAGGTTAATCGCATCAGCGATCGATACTACAGGAAGCTTACGAGAGCGAGCATCCTCTGCGCGTCATACGCTCGCGCATTTATATTTTGCCCCGTCGTGGCTCCTTTTCTCATTCTCTCTGCATATGATAACAAAATTAATTACGCCGCACGAGCCCAAAGCCGTGTCAAACACGCCGAGGATTTCCGTTGTCATGCGGCATATCGATGAATATATAATTATTCGAATATTCCAGAGCAAGTAACACAGTGCTGAATGCAGTGGTAAAAAATTTCTTCGTCCCGTCAAAATCATTAGGCAGAGCATCAGCGCAGGACAAAAACTGTTATCAAAATAGCTTCATATGTCGAGACGTATTAAAATAATCTTGATTCATGTATTTTCGTAAAAACTAAACTTGTGGACATATCGAGACTGATGAACGGTTAATAAAATGAAAATAATATAAATTGAGGGAGAATATTAACTCTGCGTTGCGTTTAACGAACGCTTCACGGAAATGTGCAAACAGTTGTCTTTGTCCGTGAGCCTGGGACCGGCCGGGAGAGGGCACCGCCGTTAAATCGTTTTGAATCGAGACGTCAAAGCCGAGAGAGCAAGAGCCGACTGGACGATAATGAGAGAAGAGAGAGAAAGTCTCAATGAGAGTGTCACCCGTGGCCAAGCTATATAACGTCTGACCGCAATGTGGCCTCTACTACTGACGAGTTCTTCTGCTCATTTTCTATATCTATTTTCAGATATATTATATGTATATATATATACACACACATAGGGGTGTTCGTTTTGATCCATATATACATATGGCTGTATATAGTTATGACTCCGTTTCAGTCTTTTGCCGTTCCCGTTACCCGCGAGGTTTCCTTTCGCTGCCCTTGAAAGATAAAAGTAAAAGATAAAAATAAAAGATAAATGACTTTTCTATCCGGCTACGTCAGCGTTTTTTAAAACTCTCTGTGTAACGTCTGTCCGATTATTTTGATTCAAGAGTTTTTGCTGATCATCGATCAAAAATAATCGAACGAAACGTATTGGAAGGTTTTGGAATTACGATGACCAATCATCGGATCTGACTTCTTCGAATGCCTATAAGGTATTATATGTGGTTAATAAAAATTGTATACTGAGAAAAAAGTTTTGTTGAGTTAACTAAACGAATTAACTACATTAAATATTTAGGTAATTTTAACTAGATGAAATATTTAGTTAATTTTACCTAAATGAAATATTTAGTTAATTTTATATATTTTTAAAATCAACCTATCATTTGTTTCCATGTCGAAAACAATAGAGCTACTTCAACGTTTTTTTAATTCTGTGTAACTTTTCCCCGATTATTTTAATCACTAATAATCGAACGAAACACATTGTAAGGTTTTAGTATTATTATATGACCAATCATCGGATCTGACTTCTTTGAATGCCAATAAGCTATATTATATGTAATTAGTAAAAATTGTATACTGAGACAAAAGTTTGGTTGAATTAACTAGACGAATAAACTAAATGAAATATTCAGTTAATTTTATATAGTTAACTTAGTTAATTTTGCATAATTAGTTATAATTTTACAAACGTTACAATACAATAAACGAAAATTCAGTTGATTCAAATAAATGCCATTTCAAGTTAACTACATATTTCTTTCGCCCTCAGTGTCCGCCCGGTTAGTTGATCCCAACTAAACTTTTTTTTCTCAGTATAGAATTTTTAACACGCTATGATATGCCTGCTGTAATATTCTCTAGGTAAATAGACTTAATTAATGTAAATAAAAAATACGAAAAATAGTGTAAAACTCTTATTTCGTTATAAAAATTCAATTAGTCTTAATCAAATATTTATTATCACGAAAATTGAGTTTTGTAAGAGTTTGTTAAACTTTTTTCCCGTGAATAGCGAGTAAGTCATGCTGGATAAGCAAGAACCGTTAATTGCGTCTGCAAGTGGTTAAAACCACTGAATTTTTGTATCTTTGACGAAAGTATATGTATCTTTGTTGGTGTTTTTTTAACCAAAGAGGAGTCAAGAGAAGCAGAAGAGCCGCAAAAGCTATAATGCAGGCTGAGCTTTCGAGAGTTTCAAAGCTCGAAAGCTCTGCTCGCTCGCATTCTGCTACGTTTTCTCTGTAGTAGTCGTAACACCAATATTTCCCTCTTCGATTTCCCGCTCGACTTTTCGACCGTTTCCTGTTTTCCGTGTCTTACTTTCCTCTTACTACATCAATGTCTCCCAAGGGCTCGAGAAAACGAATGAAAAGAAGGAAGAAAAAAAAGGGGGTGGGAACGAAAGAAAACCCTCGTTGCGGCTCGTTACTCTCCCTAGATAGAAATGGAAAACCGAATGAGCTACGTCAGGCAGTAAGTTTTTAAATCACGGTCTCTTTACGTGCGGGCGTTGCAACTGTAAAAAGTATACCCTGAATAGAGGCGAAGAAAAGCCCGGTGAATCGAAGCAAGAAATAAGGAGGAACGAAAAATAAGAGGGCGAACGAGCGAGGAAAAGAGCTGATGAAAAATCGTGAACGGTGCAACAGAGAGGGAGAAGAATGAAAGAAGAAACTAAAGTCTCGTTTCTTGGCTGACCAAAACGCGGATTTTCTACTTATCTCGAAAAAGGCGAGCCCTGACAGACTTTTCGTTCGGAAACTCCTCAATGACGGGCTCTCTCTCTCCCTCTCTTTTTTCTCTTTCTCTGTGAAGCGACGCGAAACTTTGATACTCGACTAGAATTCGTATCATGAACAAGCTCAAGCTTAGCCTCAAAGGGCGACGTACGTGGCAACTAGGGCGATTGAGAATTTTCCCTCCCCAGATTTCTCTTTGCTCGAAGGCTCTCGCCGCGTTCGGGTGGAAATAAACCACTGGATAAGCATATCAAAAAGTGACAAAAGCTAAAGGAATCGCCGCAACGAAATAGCTCGCGGAAACTTCAGCTCGCTTCCAACAATGTATGCGATCCCCGGAGTTGAACGTTTGACAAAGTTTCATTCAACTGCGGCGCACTGTATTTACCAGAATTACCAACTCCCGAGCTCTACGCTTTGCGCGCACCATTTATCTCCCGGTACGAAGAGACTCGTTTACCAAGAGGTCTTTTAACATCCTGCAATATGAAAAGAGCAGGAAACGCGATGAGAGCACCAGAGTGAAGGATCGGGCCAAGAAACCAAGAGACAGATGGATGGCAGGAAAAATTGGGAGGCAAAAAATGTGCTCGGATGGACAGAAACTGGAATCCGGAAGACAAATTACACACCAGTAGATTTTATTTAGTTTTTCTTTTTCTTTTTCCAAACCTATTTCGTCGAATATGTTCTTCTAAGGAATTTCTTGTATGAGCTACGGAGTCGATTATAAAAACTTTTTGAATAATTAAATATTTCATAATTAACAAGACGATGACGTTGTATTTGACTGTACAAAAAAGATGATCATTTTCATGAAGAAGTCATTCAAAATAAAATTAAAAAACCATACCCACAAAAACAACAAAATGATGTGTAATTGATTATTTCATCATTATATTATTCTCTATATAAAATCATATCATTAGAAAGCTCAGCCGTATTATTGATGAGAAAAGTTAATAATACTGAAAAATAACCAAATGATTCGAAAGTCATTAACAATGTTAACATTGATGTCAAGAAATCTGCCGGCTTTTTCTTGTTATTAATAATTGTCAATGTCGAATACAATAATTTTTTAGAATAATGGATCTTAAAATAAATCCACGAAGAGCATATATGCATCAACCGTCGTAAACAAATCTAATCAATCTCTGTCAAGCTGTTTACCGATCCTTCCTTCAATCATATTACTATCATCATACTACTACTATTAATCTTTGTTTAAGGCATTTTTGCAGCGACAGCCCATTCAAAAGTTTGTTTACCATATAAAATAAAAGAAGAATCACCGGATCAAATATTTTCAATAGATTTTTCCAAAAATTAAATTAATCTTATTTGATAATGTATGAAAATTGGTGCAAATTTTGAATAAGCTTTATCATCTAAAATTCGAGATATCTGATGTTAAAAATTTCAATTTTTACAACAGGCTTTTAGAATGTTTTAAAAAATAACGATTTTCAACAATAAATAACTCGATCTCTGTATTGATAGATAAGCTTTTACAAATGTTAGGCACCCTTTAGTGAGCAATCCTATAGAAAATTACTTGTATCATAGAACCATAGTGGAAGTAATATAAATATACACTTTACTTGTTCCAGATTTTCTTAGATACATATTTTCGATCTTTACCCAGTTTGGTACTAACTGGATTCTGTTTTTACGTATTATTAAGTTTATTTGCTTATTTATATATGTATTTGTTTATTTATATATTTATTTGTTTATTTATATATGTATTTATTTATTTATTTAATAGCAGGCTATAGTGCCTCGGGCGCTTCGTATCCTCGCAATAATCGTGAAATTTACCATTAAGTAAGAGTTGAATAATATCTTCACTTTTTTATATTTACCATTTCTGAATATAATTCGACAAAAAATCATTTATTTAAAAAAGCTGTTTTGTTAAAAATATATAATTATCTACTGGCGAATTACTAAAAAGTATGAATATATCGCTAAAATGTTTTTATTTTTATTACATATTTACAAAAATATGTTGAGCCATATCCTTTGAACGATATAAAAGTTGATATATGCTCTCTGGTGGTGAGTCACAACCAAATAAATAGCGCGAAAATATTTTATGAGTTTAAATACGTATTTGAATCAATTTTCATGCCGATAGGTCGATTTTTATAGAAACTATACTCTGCAGTGCCATCTGGTCACGATAAGTTAAAATAAAGTAGCCTATATGTTCAAATGCACGTTGAAAACTGACTCTATGTTGAATTTCATACAAATCCATGCAGCTGTTTTTGCCAGATGGAGTAACAAATATTCACATTTATATATTAGTAAGATTTATTTACGTATTTATTTATTTATCTTTTAACGAAATGTAAAAGTTGCAATAAAACGAACACGCAGACGGACAGTCGAGGCGTTTGAGTATTGGCGAGACGCCGTGGGCATCTCCGGCATAACGAGACACCTGAAATAACGAAGGCTCGCCGAGAGTGCGACGGTTCACTCGACGGAGCGGCGATCCATACGGCGAGCATGAACGCCGCACGTTGGTGAATCCGCGTCCGGGACTCACCACGTAGATTATATTTCACTCTCTTGCGTTCTCCTCTTTCGTTGCGTCCAAGAATCTGACGCTTAAATATTCTTTTTACCATCCTCCAGCCATTCACTGCACAACTCGAGCGATCTCTTATACACCGCACATGAACGCTGACCCAGTATTTCATTTCGTTCGCTCTTATAAATGCACATCAAAGTTCTCTTTTTTATTTCTTTTATTTTATAAATATTTGATAGTCCAGAGTTAAGAATGTACAGCCCGTACAATCCCAGCAAAAAGTTTATCTTTTACACTCTGCTTCGAAAAATAAAAACTGTGCTTTTTTTCCAAAAAGTTACTTAGCTAAGAACTGAGTAACTATTTGAGCATATTTTTTCAACGATTTAAATATATTTTATATTTTTTATACGATAATCAAGTACGAAGGAACTGTACTAAAAATTTAAAAAAAAAGAAAAGCTTTCAAAATTCAATTCGTTCAAATGTACCAATTTTTCATAGGAAGCAAAATACTAAATCTCAAAAGTTTCGAAGTTTGATAACTCTTGTACGATTCAGTAAAACCGGTTAAATTTGTTGGTATACAAATTTCATACAGTTACGAACATTTATTCAATTCATTAAATTCTCATATATTATTATTGCCACAATTTTTCGAATTGCAGTGAGTTGTTAGTTGCAGAGTATCCAACAAACTGGACAACTTTTTTCTTGATATTTCAGGAGAAGAACGAAGTGAACCTTTTTTTCAAAATAATGCTCAAGAACTCTTGCAGAACAGTGCGAGACCGTGATTATACAGGCTTCCCAATTGCGGATACGAGTTGCGCACGTTCTGATCCTCGACCTCTTCTCGAGAATTCCTCCCTCTGTATATCTTGCTCTCTCTTCGGTCTCGGCACACGTGCGCTTGGACGCTCTGGGCTACGTTTCCAAATTCCGTTAACGAGCCAGACTCGACGTTCTTCATCAAAAACCTAAAAAGGTCAACATACACTTTCTTACTATTCCAAATTGCAAGAGTCTGTTTCTGATACGTTGCTGATGAAGTAAATGTGAAAAAAAGAAACACGACGAAAGTATTTCCTGTAAAACCTCAGGTCAGTTATGTGTCATGTACTTGAAGGTAGGTTCTTTATGATAAACGACTATGGTCAGTGAGGAAGATTATAAACTCTGGGATCACGTTCCGGATTGTGTCGACAGTCACTCGCAGTAGGATGCGTTTATGGCCTTCAGAGCGCTGGTAGTGCTTTTAACATCATTCAAACAGGCAGTTTGAGAGTGCGTTAAAATTAATTTATTAGATGCTAGAAAATCCCTGTGACTTCGTCGATACGTTACGCAGATTTAAGAATGATGTATTCGAAAACAAAAATGATGTAAAATTTTTGATAATTTTACACAATATTAAATAACATCTCTGAAAAGTTTTATAAAAATTTTAAGACGATTAGGAAGCTCCTCATTAAGATATTTATTGTTCAAAATGGCTTTTTTTGTACTTTACCATGAGATGACAAGATGATGTGTTTGAAGTTGCTATTTTGTATAATAAATATCTCAGTAACCAGCTTCCTAATTTGAGTGAAATTCGTACTGATCTTTGTAAGGTGTTGAAGAAGCTTTACCTAATTAAATAAAAATTTCATTATGTTTTTTTAGCAAACACATAGAGAGTAGATCTATCATTGGATGATCTTGAATTTTTAATATTTTTCTTTAATTAATTTGCAACAACTTTTTCTATTACATTTTTACGCTCAAACGACTTTGCATGGGAGAAAAACGTTGTCAAACTTTTGATTTTTCACTCTGCGGACTAAACTCCCTTAAGCGTACCTTTCAATTATGAAATTTCAGAAAGTCATAATAAATACATAATTCGTCGATATGCAAAATTATAATTATTCCAATTAATCTTTAGTTCTTGAAAAATAAGACTTATAAAAGAGTCATTTATCACAAAAAAAAATTTTCAAATAAATTCCTATTATTATTGATTTAGTTTAAAACAATCAATTATTGATTTAGTTTAAATTGTTTTAAATCATAATTAATAAAAATAGGTATGTATTTGAAAAAGTTTCAACAAAAAGTGAATATAATAAAAATAATGTTTCGGTAAATATTTTAATCTTCGAAATTCATTATTGGACAAGATTATTGAAAATTTGTATAATTCCGAGAGGACGCGCGCGTCACGGTCGATGAAATTTAGATGCGAGTAGTGAGAAAAAAAATTGGCGAATAGAAAAGAGAGGGGGAGATGACGAAAGAAATTAATGAGTGATTCGCGATGCGGCGAAGGCGTCGCGGTTCAGACGCGCGTTTTCTGGCGCGAACCACTTTCAAAGTGAAATTTAATTTATGTAAATTTTTATTGCGCAAGCACTTTGCGGTTTATTCGACGAAACCAGCCTGCGAAAAGGAGCGTCGGGGATTTTCGCCCTTAAAGCTCCAATGAGAATAGCGCGGGCACGAGTAGAAGAAAGAGCTGGACGAAGGAGAGGACGTGAAAGATTCAGAAGCGATTTCCAGCGATGTACCGAACGAACCACATCGTGAATCGTCTGTACGTGACGCCGCATGGCCACCAAATTAAAGCTCTCCCCAGTGAACCTCTCTCTCTCTCTCTCCCTCTCTCTTGCTTTTTCTCCGTCTCACTTTCTATCCGTTGACCTGCCTGTTTCATCGAGCAAGCAACTTTTGCCGATATCAGCCACGAGAATTTCGCCAGACCACGGAAAATGAGAAAGGGCATTAATACTTCTCCAGCAGTCCGATTCGTCAGGCTGCAATCTCGTTTACTTCAACCGACTGACCCTTTACCTACGTCTATTTTTTTTCATCACTAATCCCCTGTTTTCTCTCGAATTAAAATTAATGGACTCTTAATCGTTTTTTCTCCAAAGCGCAAATCCTTTGAATTTCGATGAACGAGTAAACTTTTATTATTTGCATTACGAACCCCTGCTTGGTAAAAAAATATTGATGTATCGCAGAGCAAAAAAAAACAGACTCGAAAAAATACAATATGTGAAGTATTAGACACTTGAAGTAAGATAATTGAGTTTTTAGAAAGTTTTTGCTCAAACTTTCCAGTGATATAAACGAGTTGTTTAAAACATTACACTTTTTTTTTCTCGATGTATCATTTAAAAATAGTATAACCATAATAATATTATAGCAGGGGGAAGCTATCTTTATACAGGCTGTATTGAAGATTCGATTGATGCTAATAAATAATTATAATAAAAACGCACAGACTCGTTGATCAAAACCTAATTGTTATAACAATTACGAGAAATAACAGTTAACCAATTTATTTAAGAGGTCTCGGTAGTACTTTTGAAAATGTTACCATCAACTCAAATTTAAAAAAAAAATGAATCACAAATTTAAAAAACATAGATGGTTTAAATTTGAAATCGATCAAGCACGTCGTATTTTAGAAAATTTGTTTTTTTAACTAGGCTTATAATAGAAGTAAGTTTGTTTACATATTACCATCTGCATAAAATTTATGTCAGATTTCAATTAGATCTCAACAATTATTGTCACCAAATTTTAAGCAGTTTCTCCATCTAGTTCATCAGTTAAGAAACAAAAATCCAAGTTTATGCATCAAAATCAAGTAAAATAATTTTTTTAGTATTAAAAATATTTAATCCTCCTGTAAAATAAATAAGTTTTGATTGGAGATGAAAACGATGAAAAGCTCGACATTTATAGTATACTTTCTGACATATTCCCGATAAATTTAACAGTACCCTTAATTATAGAATTGAAGCAACAGCCAAATAATGAATATGAAAATATTGAATCAATGAATAAGAATTTTTTTAATTCTTTTGCCTTATTTTCTATCACGAAATAATCCGAGGCAAAAATCGACTTCGTAGCTTTTATTTCAACATCTCCCATTTGTGGCATTTCGTTTCGGTCGCTTTTTTTGCTAAAAGTGATCCACAATAATCCCGTAGAGTTTTCCAGGACGAAATAAACGACAGAAGCGAGATATAGACGCGGATGAGGAGTAACCCTCTAGAGGGCAATTCGGGCTCTCGTGTATTGTGTACAGCTCCGCGGTTGCTCTATTTTCTTTGTTTCAACGACATCATCCGGACTCGTCTCGCTTTTTTCCAATAGCCCAAGTACATCCCAAGATTTCACTCTCCAACTTTTCTCCCCGTTCTTTCGCCTTTGAAAAAAAAAAAAGAATCAGCCGGCGTCACCGGACGATACAGCCTCCCGAGCAATTATCGATTCCGATCAGATGCTGTTCTGTCCCGGCCTTGAGTTTTTTCCGACATGTTCTCGTTCATCGTAATTTTTTCGTTATTTCTGCCAGGCAGATGTAACGAAAAAAGCAGTCTTCCATCGAATATCGTTTTCTTAGAATTTCATTCGTTATAAATTTATGCCAATATCGTCTGACACCACTTGCAGACGTTGTATTGCATTTTAGAAGGTCTTACTATATGTAAAATTCAAGATATTTACCGTTAAAAATTTGCAATTTTCTATACTCTTCCATGTGTTAAAAATATTGCGATTTTCAACCCTAAATGTGTCTTTGATTTCTAAATAGTGGATTTTTCTTAAAATTTTGCAGTTTTTTTTATAGTACTTGGAAAAAGTTTTCCTTATAGTTTTCAAGAAAACCGTAAGCATTATTTTTGATTATTTTCATACATAGGTATAAATTTCAAAATATTTTTCTTGTCCAATTCGCAACAAATATTGTTGATAAAGCTCAAGCTAAAAAGTTTCGTGATACGAAGAAAAACTGATGGGAAAAGATTTTTGAACGGGAGTGTAGCGATAGAAGCACCTTAAGGCGGAATATCTGCCTTAACTCGCTTCCACGCTACTACCCAGAAAAATCGCTATTTGAATTGCAAAAGAATTTTTTCTTCTCATGGTTGCTCAGAAAATGCATTTTTCGAGTGCATACACTTCTACGTGCAAAAAGTAGGCAATTTCCTCACTTTTTTACTATTCTGCACTTTTGCGGAAATGTGGACTTTTTTAACGTTGCCTGTAGCATCGTGTTTACTTGCCCATACTATCTTGGAAAAGTAAGATAACGAGATCTTCACACTAATGTCAATGTCAGGGTATTGACAATTTTTACATTTAAAAGTTTCTTTCATAACCGACTTTCCGAGGAGCCATTTAAAAAAATATTGCTTGAGAGCATCCGTGAGGACTGTATGAAAAATATACGTATATCGAATCTAATTATCGTCGTCGAGTTGCTCTCGTTAATCGTCAATGCCTGTACTTAATAATTAAATTGAACAGGTAATTCGATCAGCTCTTCAGAGTCAAGTGAGCTATTTAATTAAAAATAAACGCAGATGACGTTATTTGTATCAAAAATTCATCCTACTGACTTTACAATCACTTCTGACATAACAAATTTGTGAGTAACGATTTTTTGATTACAATATCGAGGTAAGAAAATTGGAAAATTGAATCATCAACCATAACTCGAGAGTAGCTCTCGAGAAGACAGTTGTGGTAATTTACACCAAGAAAGTAAAAGCATTTCGTAATGGATTCATCAACTGCACAATAAAAGTAATAATTTTAGATCTTTTACATTTTTAACTACTTGATTTAGTCTATCAAGTTTCAATTTTTTAATGGTAACTCAGTTGGATGTAAATTTATTGTGATAATTGAAGTTCCATATACTATATTGTTTGTTCATAAAACTGCTTATACTATCTACAAAAAGTCTTGAATTTAAAAATTTTTTACGAAAAAATGACAAAGTAAATTTCGATAAAATTTTTAAAATAAGTTAATCAAGTATTTATTTACAAAAAATATAATTAACGATCGAACTACCCGAAATACATTGAAAGATTTTGATTTATTGAGTCTTATCGTATCCGTTTATATATTTATTTTTACACTTTATTTTACACCTTATTTTACAATGATTTATTTATTTTTATACAATGATAAATATGAAATATGAATATCTTTTCAGGCAGAGCACACGACACGGACGCAACCCTGTTTTATAAAGGTGATTCGAGGGATGAAGAAATGTATAGAAATTCCAAGTTTAGTAAATTCTTAGCCTTAAAAAAATATATATATCGCGTGATACATGCGCGAAAGTAATTTCCTGCCGATTGGCATATAGAGTTACGGATTCGTCTCGGCTTGTGGCCAATTTGCACTGAAACTCGTGTGACAGCACCGCTCGCTTTCGGCTTGCGTCCCAGCTGTCACACTCGTGCCTACGTCAATCCACCGCAAGTTTTCGGCTCATGCATCCGTGCCAATCGGCATTCGTTCACTTTTCGCGCGTACTATTTCGCAACGTTCTCGCTTTGTCAAATGCAAACTTGTTGAAGTGAAACTCGAGGCTCGCAATTTTTCGTACGTAAACACGGGCAGATGGGTCAACGAGAAAAATGAACAAAAAAGTGAAAAAAGGAAAATAAAAAAGAGAGAGAAAGAGAGAAAACAATATTGGCGTGATCGATAGGGCGACTGGCAAAAAGTTTCCAACCTGCGAAGCGTAGTACTTCTCAAAAGCCCTCGCGTCGAGCACCGTCTGAAGAAGAATGAAGGAGAATCGATTATCTTTTCACTTGTTGTTTGGGATAACGTTCATTGAGCGGCAAAGACGACGTTTCTCCATTGCGCGAGCCTTTTTTCTTCGCCCTCGTCACATCTCGCTCCGTCATGTTTATTTTCGCCCTTTTTTACTTACGTGTTACGTGAATGTACAGTTATGTCGACGTTAAACCGTCCCCACAGCAATTCATGGGACATTCATTCAATTACCTCGTTCTACACTGTTTTTCTTACCTCGAAGAACCTTCCCATCCCATTTTACGTCCATAAAGTGCAGTATAAATTAACGACCCTCCATACTGAATACAATTTCTACAAGATTAAAAAACATTCTTCAAGCATAATTTTGAAGATGAATGTTTATGTCTATTAGATGTAATTTTCTACCAACTTGAAATATTCTTTCAAGAAAGTATAGTGTTAAGGTAGGAATCGCGTAACAGTCTATTCAAAAATTTGGCTGTACGTGTTAACTAAATGTTGAATCGTCACTTGAATTTTTTTGAGGCAGAATTTTTTCAAAATTTACACTGATTTTCTTTGACATCATATTAACATGTGTGCACAATTTATAGAAGCTTCACCATGTGGGTATCGAGATATTTATTTTTTAAAATTGCCACTTTTAACATGAGCTCTTATGAGAGATTGAAATATGCGACGACTTTCAATAATTAATATCTCGATAACTAGATGGTAAAGCTTCATAAAATTTGGCATATATTTTGACATGACCTCAAAGAAGATTTGTGCAAATTTTTAAAAAATTCTGTCTCAAACGATTTTACGCGACTCCTATACCTTAAATGTTCATAAAGTTGAATAATCTAAAGACACAGCTGTGTCTTGATGCAGTGCAATGAAAAGGAAAATCGATAAAGACAGATTTCAGGACTAGGCCATATCTGTCAACTGTAAGATTGAATAGATTCAAACATTTTTTTATTCAAGACACAATTCAAGGCTTTTTTATATTACCTGTATACCTATGGAAATTAAATTCTTAAAAATAAGTTTTGCTTACTTCTAACAGTTGATAAATATTGGTATCAAAAAAGTATTGATATCTACATCTTTATTATTAAAAAAGAACTAAAAAAATCTTACATGTAATAACTCAAAAAATAGACGAATTAAAAAAAATTCTTGTGAGTGGCCAATAAATTACTTTTTTTAATGGCATTGTCTGCTAGTAAAATAAAAATATTTTTGTACAAAAAGTTAACATCCCTACGATATGCGTGCATTTATCCAATTTTTTCGTGGACGATGATTTTTGGGGATTATTTTATTCCGACTTTTTTTAAGGATGTATGATGGATATTCTTAAAAATATGAGAATTCGGTTGTTTCATTTTTTTTTCAGTATATGAAAAAAATGTGCCAAATTTGAAATCGTTTTACTGATTGGTTTATAAGAGTTATCAAACTTCAAAGTTGCTCAGATTTAACATACATGGAAAAATTCGTAAATTTTCACTAAATATAAATTTAAAAATATGACATTTTTGTGAATTTTTTTATACGTTCGTAGTAGATTTTTTATAGACAGTAATTTTACAACATGTTACTAAATTTTTTCATTTTAATTGTTTAAACAATTAAAACTTAAAATTATTGTTAAAATATAGCAATAAGTAACACTGTTCTACATCTTTTACCAAACACACCGGTGTTATTATTTTACATCATTTTCTTTTACCACATACAATTTGATTAACACCGCGAAATTTTTTACAATGTATACTCAAGATGCTAATTGATAATCAAACTAAGACTCTAAAAATTGGCAACTTATTAGCAAAAACCAGAGTCTGGTTTTTACGAATTTAACGTTAATTATTTACTATATATTTGCTGGGATTGTCTGTCCCAAACACCCTTAATCGAAAATAAAATTCGGATACGGTCTCTAACCAGATTTTTGTTGTGTACATGAAATAGGTATGATAATGCTGGTTGTTTGACAAGATCGAAAGGTCTTACGACTTCATTCGGCGGATATCGTTGACCTGCCTCGCAATATTCGGCATCAAATAAAAACAGGCGCATGATCCTCCATCCCTCTTTCTAGAATTACCATCTCATCCGTATATACAATATCGACTTGGTAGGAGGCTCATCGTACTCGAAGATAAATAAAAAAAAAAGAGGAGTGCGATAAGGACGGTCAAATATAGCCTTGAAAAAGAGTCCAAGCGCCATGTCGTGAAGCAGTTTGGGCCATCGGGTAGCTCGCAATTTTTTCGTATTCCCCATATCTCCAGGCTCCATCGGAACGAAGCCAATTATTTACACTCGCAGTCATCTGCGAGAACAAAAAAAAGGGAAACAATATAGCCTTGAAGGAAAAACGAAAATAATAAAAGAATTCTTGTATCCCGTGAGCGCGGAAGCCGAAACGTATTTGTTTAGCCGAAAAGATGAGCGAAGCAATTTGCCGGAGTATATCGGATTCTGTTTGGATAACTGGTATTTAATGTACGCCGGACCTTGAGAACGCGAGTGAAGATTCAACGAAACAATGGGAAAGGCTGAAAGTAATTTTTCCTACCAGCGTTTCGTGGCTGCGAATATTTCTCATGGGATCCAGCTGCGGATCTCTTTTCGTCTCCCACGAATCAACGGAAGCCCGGCTATACCTTGTTCCTATACAATCGACCCGGTGTTATATATGCTCCGAATAATTGGCTATCTTTCTCCGGGAACGATCACGAACCTTATCCAAGCGCCGTGACGAACCAACTCTTTGACGTTCGATTAGTGATTAATGAGAAAAAGGAAAACGCCCCACAATACTCAATATAGTATATAAAAATAACGATGAGAAATTTTGTAAATTGAACAAAAAACAATAATAATGACCATCGAGGAGATTTTGATTATCTTGCGTTCATTGTTCTAATTTTCTTTCACGTTCTATCAACAATGGAATGAAAAAAATTATTTTTTTCCGGAAAATATTTGTGTCACGACGTTGATATCGTCATCTTTTGTTATTATTTTCATCATCATCATCATCATCATCATTATCATTATTATTATTATTATTAGAGGTGTACGAATAGCGTTCGAATTGGATCGAATCGAATAATTCGAATAATTCGTAATTTTTCGAGTAATCCATAAATTTTTGAATAATTCGACACTTTTAAATAATACGTCTGTATTTAGAATAAATTGCAACTTTTGAGCAATTTGTGAATTCTTTTGCATAATAAAATAATTTTTAATTCTTAAAATATAATTAATATTTGTTATACATAAAATTTTATTTCATAACGACAAAGATAATCATAATATACAAGTTAAAATAAAATATATTAAATATCTAAAATATTGAATCTATCAAGATTTTGCAAAAAATGATGCTTTATCCGAATGGTGACATTATAGATAATCCTTAACAAGATTCACTTATATGGTGGATAGAAGAAAAAAATAAGTTTCCGCGATTGTCAACAATGGCAAGAAGATTTTTGGCAATACCCAGCATTTTTGCCGAAAGTGAAAGATTATTTTCAACAGCTGGAGAGATATTATTGTCACTGACAAACTCACTTCAATATCACCTGAATCAGTCTCTTATTTATTATTTTTAAACAGAAATTTGGAATAAAATTAATTTTCATTAACTTCGTACTTTCAATAATACCTCTGTTGTTTTCAAAACATTCGAAAATAAACGAATAAATCGAACTTTTAGATTCATTATTATGATTAACATTAAAAATATTATTAATATTATTAATTCGTTTCGAAATTCGAATTGAATTATTGGAAAATTTCAAAATATTCTAAAAATTCGAATTATTCGATTCGATACGAACAATTCATAAATTCGAATTATTCGCATACGCTCCTAATTATTATCACTATATGTATATTTACGATCGATATTGAGAAGAAAAATCTCTTGGGTATAGTTTTTTTATTTTTGTTTCTCACTTTTACAACAGGGATCTTGAAGCGTCGCTGAAAGCGAGGAAAGGATTCGGGAATAGCCCGTCGGGATCGTGGTAGATTCGAATGGGTCGCGCCCCCTTGATTGGACGATTCCGCCGAGAGGGCGAAACAGCCGAGAAATTATGACGCGAGGACTCGCCTGGATCATAAATACGCCGTGCGTGTGCGCGAATACATATTCGTATCTCGACCCTTCAATTTTCCACGCGCACTAGATATATACTTTCGGCCCCGACGAAAATTGGACTACGATCTTGATATACCCGACGGTCAAATCTGCTTTTTTCTTTCGCGTCGATTGTTTTTGTTTTCTTCTTTTTGCCCAAATTTTTGTCCATACTTCTTGTTTTTCCTTTTTTTTCGCTCTATCGTTTCTCTCGCTCTCCGTTAACCTCTCTTGCTCTTTCTCGCCAACGTTATTATTCATAGTTTCATGAATTTTCATTCGCACCCCCTGGCGAAATTGGTCGTTATATTCCGCGGCGAAATTCCACGTGAGGGCCGATTCTCACTTCGCTCTCTCTCTCTCTCTAACTCACGAAGTATGTGTATACGTATACGAATATAATACCGGTCCGCAAGCTCTCCTCGACAAATCTGGGTGATATCTCGCCCGCTATAAGACCGTCAGACGTTCGTTCACAAGCCACTTCCTCCGATTACAACGTCGACACCGAGCCCTTGCCCAACGACCTGCCTGTTTCCGCTTTCTCTTTTTACCCTTCCACATCACAATAAAGTGAAAATACATTATATATAGGAAATATGAATAAAATTTTATTAAGCATAGAATAAAGTAATAGTATAGTAAAAAGAGTGATAATCAAAATTAAAGATATTAGCTTTTCCCCATTGAATCATTATTAATTATTCAATATAAGTTAATTTAATTTAAATGAAATTCATAGATTTTAATTGGATTCGTAGTAATTATATTTTGATTAAATACATTTAAATATCGTCATATTAATAGAGATTCCATAATTGAGCAACATTTTATCCGTATTATATTTCGGAATAAAGGTTTTCTTTTTATCATTATTGGTAATTATAGAAATTATGAGAACATTGCCAGTGAATTTTCTACTCAACTTCGAAACGTTTCGAAATCGATAACGCTTGGACAGTTAGGCATTGAAAATATGTTTTTAAGAGTAAAAAAAAGACTTCAAATAATGAAAAACAGTTTGAAATCTTTTTTTGTGATGTATAAATAACCATAAAGGATTTGAGAAATAATGTTATTCCATGAATTTCTACCACGTTAACAATTATGAAGTCAAAAGTCAAAAATGAAAAACGATATATTATTATTGTTTCCATAATTAATTAACCAATTACATCTATCAATAATTCATGACAAACATACTAATGAATGTTTGGCTACGTTACGGTTATTTGATTTTATTAATACATTCATTTGTAATTTTCATATTGCTCCACTTTACTGTCTCAAATTTCACGTATTTCCAAAACCAATATGTGTATATTGTTGATTTAAAGAAAATGATTTATTGATTTTTTTTCTGTTGATTTTTTCAGTTGCTCTCTTTTAGATTCTTGTGATTTTTTAGCTGCTTGTCTGTTATTTATTAATTACTTTTTTATTTTTTGTCCATTTTAAATAACTTGACAATTTTTTCAATAATCTGTTACTTATTTTTTTATTTACTTGGAATTTTTATTGATAATAATATTTTGTTCAAGCTATTGCGACTATCAGATAAACTCACTTTTATCAGGGACCATTTTTACAATTTCATTTTTCCAATTTACTTGATAAACGTTCATTTAAAAAAGTACTTTTATTCAATTTTTTAAAAATGACTATTTCAAAAAGACTGGTTCGTGCATGGTTTAATTAATGAAACAATTTTTATTTGTTTGTCTCAGCTTTCCGAGGACATCGGGTACGTGTTGTACTCAGCACTCGGTAGTTTCTACATACCATCGTGTATAATGGTATTCGTATATATAAGAATCTACTTCGCGGCGAAAGCTCGAGCGAGGCGAGGAATTCGGAAGCAGCCTCGACCGAGACCCGCGGCCCCTCTGGAATCGCCCGACATACGTCAGACGAGCTTTACTCAAAGCACCCCTGCCTCGGGTTCGAGGAAAGCTCCGGGCGCCATGGAGAACGTCGCGACGATCGAGAATCAGCCCGTCCAGATACCGATCGTTACGTGCGATTTTGCCAGTGACGTTAGCACCTCGGAAGCTGACCCAGGTGGCGGAAGTTTCGCTACCGAAGAAAAAGATACTCTGAAGGTATTTTTATTTTATTTTTGTTTAAATCTGTTTTTTTTTGTTTTCTTTTTTTTTGCTGCGCGGTATTTTTATCTTATCTTTATCTTGTACAGACAAAAAATTAACGAGTCATCGTTGTGATGTTTCAAAAAAGTATGGAATTGTTTTATTTATTTGTTGAGTAAGCAGATAAGAGATTACAAAGTAGCTTCTTGTGTTTCGAAATTAAATCGAGAGGCATCAGGATTTATTGAAATTTTGGAATATATTGTTCTTCAATGACATTCGTGATTACTATTTTTTTCATAATTTTGACACGTACAGCATAATTTACAATTTTTATTGGATTCGAATTATTTTTTAACATTTATTTTGTAGGTAGATTTTTGCTTTATTTTTTTGCCTTGAACGACATTACCGATAAGATAGTTATGTCATTCTTTTTTAACAAATAAAAATCAAAAATAGAGTTATATATGTACAGAAAAAGTTCTGAAAACGCATATACAATATCTCGAGGTTTCATGATTTAAAAACAAAAATTAAGAAAAGAAATAAGATGTATTGCAGAGTTCTAGCTAATGAATTCCATTTTATTTTCTTACTTTTTCAAAATAATAAATACTTTGGTAGCTACATATATCTTTAATACAGGCATTCAAGTGCTATTCAGTTATTTGTTCACAATTATTTTGAACAAAATACATGCAAAATGAGTAAATATTAATAACTCATATATCTATTGTAATAATTAAATAATCCTTTAATATATGAGAATTTTTTTATGCGGTTCACGTATGGGAAAATTTAATAGAAACCTGAATTACTTTGTTTGATATGGCGACCAAAATATAATTTTCGTAATAATAAAGGAATTTTTATTGCTACTCGATTTCTAAAACAACTTGTGTCTACAATATTAACATATTTTATTAAATAATTAACCCTAGGTACATACACGATATATTTACCCTCGCAGTGTATACACTGGGTCTTATTTTATTGTTGTTTGTAACTCCCTGAAGGAACGGTCGTGTTTTCAAGATCTCTTAGCTCTTTACACAAATATGTATGAAACAGTTGAGAATTACTTCCCAACGTTTACACTTTGTAAGTTGTTAAAGCAAAATAATCCATATCATTGTCCTCAAAAATCAAAATGCAGACAAAATGAGAATTTGTTGTTCAGGTATAATTGAAATTTTCCAATAAATGTAATTTTCAGTGGACAGTACGAGGGTTTTTCGGCTTAGGCTCTTAGACCTTAAAAAAATAGTTTGCTTTAAAGACACGAATTGTACCAACATTTGAAAGTGGACAATATTTTTTATGCTATTTACGAACATAAGAAATGAATATACAAATATTCAAATGAATGTACAAAAAAATGTTTAAATATTTATATTAGTATTCGAAATAATTACTCAAATGAAGAGATGACTGAAAAAGTATTTTAAAAAACCCAAAAACTGTTTCAAAAGCCTTATTTAAATATTAATTCCCATTCATTCACTGGGTCGTTTACGGCACGGACAGAATTAGTACCGACTGGTATATGCTATTAAGCGTGCAAACTGGGATGTTCCTCGCGGTTTTAGGTAACGTCACTACCTAAATTTCATAGAGAAGTTGAAACCAAACTTTGTTCTCCATTCATCGGAGGAAAATTTGAATTTGAAATTTCATCCATGTTTCATCCAGTACAGTCGCAAATGCTAAATTTTGAATGATAAAATAACAAATTATAGAATAAACTTTGCCGTCGACGATATGCTTGACCAGATGTGAAATAATCGGATTTTCGAAAATACAGGCCTTGTGCTATCACCCGCGACCACGCTCCGCGTGTAAACGCGGCAAACGACGAAATCCTACAGGTAACGTATTTTGCAGACTCAGCTGAAATTGAAACCAAGCTCGAGGCGAGTTTCTCGACAAACTCTAACAGTCCGTCGTCTGCAGAGACTCAAAAAGAGAAGTTAAAACGTCTGTGAATTGCGAATTCGAAATTAACCTCGTCAATCAAATATCAGTTAATTAAAGGTATTCCTTGCACGAAATAAATATCTTCATAGAATGGCCTAATTCTTTTTTAAATGATTACATATAAATTTTTTAAAGGTTTTGTAAAAAAAAATATAGGTTAACGAAGTTTTAACAGAGAATTTTTGTCTTTAAATTATACGGTTTTTAGCGTAGATGTCAATGGCAGAAACGTCTCTTCTCTTCTATCGCATAAAAATGTAGGGTCATCGAACATTTGAAAGAATTATTTCGATTTTAAACTCGGAACCCCGTGTATAACCTCAAAAATGTAATTTTATAATAATTTGAAAATAAGCATAAAATCATGTTTAATTTTTGATAATTGAGTGTGATATTTATATAATTATCGATCGTGCAAAATCCACCCAATACGTGCAAGCAATACCTTAATCTAGAAATTGTCAAATCAAGACCAGAAAAATAATTGTGTACTTCTAAACTGAAAAAATCCTGGACTGTGCTTTAAATGACCCAGTGTTAAAACTGAAGATCTTCATGATATATTTGGCTTGCTGTACTCAACAAAATAATTCAGGTTTTCAAGAAATTTTTGTTCATGGTATAAAAAATATGATACACTGAGAGAAATCACGATGGTATTTCCAACTGTATACGCTGATAAATAAACATTTTTCTTTTTGAGATTGCACCATGATTGTATAACTCTTGAATAGATACAAAAAAGACTAAAACATGCTTGGTGAGGATACACACTGATTTTTCTATTTAAACTTGGAATAAATTATGAATAATAAAATTTTGTTATATACGAAATTAAGGTAATTCGATCAATTCTTTAAAGTCGGGGTGAGTGATTAGTTTCAAATACTCAGATTTCGTTATTTACATTTAAAAAATCATACTATTGATTTTTCTTTTAATATGTGAAATTTCTGATTTAAAATTAAATAGTTTAAATAAATTAAATAGAAGTTTAATTTTTTTCATTTCATCATTAAACTCCTGATAGAAAATGAAGTGAACTCTAAAAAAAGATCTCATATTTAATTTAAACCGAGAAAACTGCAATTAAAAATGCAAAATTTTCGAAATACCAAGGTCGTAAAATTTTTCTGATGTTTTGAGAAACCCTAGGTTCTATAGGGATAACCTTTCCTAGACACACTACAATCGGGGTACCTTCCTAGACACACACGGGTCTGTGGTGTCCTACAGCTTTTTACTATACTTAGGCTCGTTTAAAAAATCTGAAAAAATTCAGGAGAGTAGTTTAGGATCTACAGAAAGAGAGCAAACATTGAGTAATGGATAAAAATTAATTTTTATTATTGTTATTTAATAGAAAACGATGCAGAACACGAGAAATTCACGTATTTACTCAAAAAATAATAACTTTTTAATGAATGAATTTGAGAAAGTAGCAGTAAACAGCATCTTTCTTGACAAATAACAGATGAAGAAAAAAAATATAACATTATGAAATTTAAAAAAAAAGTATAATTATTTGAAGAATTCAAAAAGTAACATTTTTGTAGTGAAAACTGCGAGATTTTGATTTGAAAATTACGGTAGTTAAAATTTTAAACTTTTTTAACATTATTTATTATTACTTTTATTTATTCATATTACAATATCTATCATAATTGGATAAAAAAATTATAAAATGCATTCTTCGCACGCATTAATCATCTGTTTTTTTTTTAATTTTATATTTTGGTAGACACACATGGGTCTGTGGTGTCGACGCACGACTTTGACTATTGGTCGACAAAACAGGACCTAAAACGGAAGGTCGCCGTTTGGTACCTGAGTTCCCTCCCCAAGTACAATTTTTTACTTGGGGATAAGAACCCGAAGTATAGAGTAACCTGCAAGGCCTGGTATTTTCTGAAAACAGCCGGACACCACAGACCCCCATGCGTGTCTAGAGGGAGTTAAGATGATGTGAAACACCCAATTTTGAGTGAATTTTTGGACAAATCTCAGGCTCGTATTTTTCAAGCAAATTAATTGAAATTTGAATGTATTGTACAGTGTATATACTGTACTAGAGCGTGAAATTCTTGGAATTTAAAAAAAAAATTTTTTAAACTAAAGTAAACATTTTTTTCGTTTTTCGAAATTCCAAGAATGTCATGGCACTAGTATAGCGTATATACACTGCATAAAATATTCAAATATTTGGCAGTACGTTAACCTTACTCTTCACTTCTCTACTGTTGACATTATTTTTTCATATTTTATCTTGAATGTGGCTGCTATAAAAAAATGGACTATTTTGGAATAAATTTACTTAAAAAAAAACTGCAGTTTTAAAAAGCCAAATTTAGCTTAAAATATGGTCTTGAGTAGAGAAGTGAAGAGTAACGTACTGCCAATTTTTCAATGAATTTGCTTGAAAAATAAGAGCGTGGAATTTGTCGGAAAATTAACTAAAAATATGGTGTTTGACATATATAAAGCTTGAAGAGAGCGGGTTGAATGTGAGGAAGGTAAAATAAAAGATGTGAAATGGTAGGTGAGCGTGCCGATACCGATGCAGAAGACAAATCTGAAGGCGACTCTCTCGGTGAACGGTTCCGGTGAGGGGGGAGCGTCGTCGGGGGTGCCGGCGCGTTGCCGAGCGCCGAGCGTCGGGATCGACGTGGACATGGTCTCGGAGTTCGATCCATCCTCGTCCGACAGCGGTGTCGTGTCCAGGTGCGCCGTGGTCAAGCCTCTTAAGCTGAGACTTTGCAGGCCGATATTCGGTCGCAAAGCGATCGGGAAGCTCAAGAGGGAGCACGCGGACCCGGGCAAGCATTCCGCCAAGGACGCGCAGGAGGAAAAGCCGGCGAAGCCGCGAGACCCCGAGCGGGAGAAGAGGCGGCTCGCGAGGAAAAAGGAGAAGCGCGCGACCCTCATACTCGGACTTATTATGGGAAGTTTTATCGCCTGTTGGCTTCCCTTCTTCTTCCTTTACATCGTCAAGCCCCTCTTCCCAAATCTCAAGATTCCCGTCCAGGCATCCGCCATCGCGTTCTGGCTCGGTTACATGAATTCCGCCCTCAACCCAGTTATCTACACCGTATTCAACAAGGATTTCCGTCGCGCCTTTCGCCGAATATTGTACAAGTAACTTATTATTCTCATCACATCGAACACTCGCTCGCGGAGCTCAATTTATCCAGGAGACACGAAGACGCCCTCGCACGCGAGGACGAAACACACGCGCGCGCGCCCCCACGATTTAAATAATATATTTTCCCTCATGCGGAAATATATCCGAAACTTAGATCCGAAACGCGCGACTTCCAACGAGCGTAACCATTATTCCGTAGAATTAAAAAAAAAACGAATCTCATCCTCCGAGAATTAACGAGAGATGTAAGAAAAATGAGGGAAATATGTCAAACGGATTTTAATTAGGTAACTCCGAGCGCAACCGTGTGTGGAGCGCGCTCCAAGAGTCTCCCTGGGCCATGCGCTGATTCTGTATATAAATGTACATACATATATGATATTTAGGTTACGCGAGCGCACGTGAGACAAGAAATGGCTCGAGGAGGGAGAAAAAGAGCAGAAAAGAAAAAACGAGGCTCATAAACGCACGTTTCCTCGGAGAAGGTGCGGGAACTTTGTCATTTATTTCCAGTGCGCGTTTTTTCCCTTCTATCTCTCTCTCTCTCTCTTTCTCTCTCTCTCTCTCTCTCTCTCTCTCACTCACTTGACCCGGTCTTCGCGTCGAGAGACTCGCGCTCGAACTTTCGGGGCAACGAAAATGCGCGTGCGTTTGACGCGGCCGCAAAACCGCTCGCGTCGGTCATCCGAAACTCCCAAGGGCGACGCACGAGTTCTCCAAACTATACTCGAGAAAAAGAATTTGGGGAAAAGATTTTATTTATATTTTCGAAAAAACGGGAGAGAGACGAAGAAAAGGACTCCCCGGCCCTTCGAAGGTTGGGATGAGAAAAAGCTCTTCAAGTTTTTAGGGACGTCATTATTTTTCGCGAGTAACGCTCACGAATAACTCGAGCAATAATTCAGATAAAATTTAGAAACATTTTAAGGAGACCGTGTGTGCGTATCTTTTTTTTTATTTTTTCCAATTAGACTTCGCGATTGGTCGTTTAATGAACTCGGTCCAGCTTCTGACGGGCCTGAAAATCATTTCTTGACATTTTGCATTTAAACGATTCTGCATACTCGTATGATATGAAAGGACAATCCGCTCTCTGATGTAAGAATTTACGATAAATATATAGTCAGAAAATGCTTGCGGTCGTTACGAAATGCAGGTAAAATTCATCATTATCGGATCGCAACTGGAAATATTAAAAAAGAAATTATCATCGATGATTGCACTGACGAATAAGAAATTTTTAGGGGAAATTATAATTAAGCCAGTGTCCGAGAGAAGTAACGAAAAAATTTCTCAAAAACGATTTTAAAAAATTAAAAGAATATTTATTAAAAATATTCTTTTGCAACGCCTGTCCCGAAAATTCAATTTCTGTGTGCAATGAACGTTGCACTTTATCGCTCAAGTGCCATAAAACAACCGATTAGGAATTATTATAACGCATGTTTCAACTCATACATTCTTGAATATTTGTTTTTATTGATTTCGATATTAATTAAGTTCGAAATGGTGAAACATCTTTTTATTTTTGGATTACTTAAAAAAGTAAGAAAATCACATATTAATGAAAAGAAGTTTTTAAGTAATTACAAAAAAAATTTATTTGTTGTTTCTATGCCAATCTGTGATCAATAATTTTTTATTGAATTTTCAATTAATGACTTTTTTAATGTCGGGATTTTTGATTTTTAGCCGAAGGCAAAAATAATTCAATAAATTATTGCACAAAAACTTTATGATATATTACTTGCAACTTTTGTAGTCATATTGTTTAATACAAGTGTTTTTGATTCTATTGTCAGTACGCTAAGTTTTACGTAATTTTATGACTTTCAATGAATGTTTCATGAGTTGTACCGGGTAAATGAATTTTGCTGTAATTCTGCGGGATGTTTGCATCTCGTAAAAGGTACAGTGAAATTACTTCGGTGAGAGTATAAGTTTTATTATAGACGCAACTTGATTTTTCGTTATATTTTTTGAACAATTTTAAGATAGAACGTAAGAATATTTTTCGATAAAAATTCATGAAAATTAACAAAAATATTATTTTATAATAGAAATAGAAATAGCAATTGAAATATTTATTGCTAAAAATCAACACGTAATTGAACCTCTTAAAAGATCCATGTTAAAAATTTTTTTATTTTAAATAATCGGTATTTACAGACAGTGAAGCTTTCTCAAATTTCATACATATGATATGACATCAAAAAAGATTCTCATCATATTTCAGAGAACCTGCAGAAATCGTTTCATTTTACTGAATTTTATATTTCATTGGAACATGTATGTGAAAAATCGTTTCTAAAATTTTTAGGACAATATTCCTTCAATATCTGTTCAAATTTTTTTCAGCATTATGTTAAGATACATACAAGATTTCAAGAGACTCTACCATTTAATAAATTAGATATTAATTTTTTTTAATGCCATTTTTAACATGAGTTCTTATGGGAGATTAAAAAAACTATGATTTTCATCAATTTATACCTTGATTTTTAGATGGTAAAGCTTTATTAAATATTTTACCCGCAGTTTTACATGACATTCGTGAAGATTTGTGCAGTGTTTTAAAAAAAATCTTTGTTTCGAGTCAATTTTACGGTTGTACCACCTTCAATTGAACTTTCGAGGTCGGCGTTACAAAATTATTATTCATGACGTGCATAGATATGAATAAAAAACAATGAGGGTCGAGAGTTACGTCACACGAGTGTGAAAACTTCATGTCCAACGTGCAATTCGTCGTTTTCATATAAAAAGTCATACGAAATACTATACTAGACTTACCAACAGAATCGACTGTCTCAAAAGCAATTGTCAATGGTGATTTATTTGAAAATTGAGCTGTCATGAGAAAAATCAACTTTTGGATTTTCATATGAACAATGGATCGCACATCTGTAGTAACAAAAGCAAGAAAAATGGATTATAGAAATGTCGAATGTTGAGCTTTTGTGGGGTTGAGCGAGAGGGCAAAATAATTCCACGCGTTTCGACGTTTGAAACGAGATTGATAACACATGGTACCGAGAACAAAAAATCTAATGACATAACGAGTGCACGATCGTGAGACAAGAAAAAAGTGCGAAAAACGGGAAAGAGAGAGAGAGAGAGAGAGAGAGAGAGAGAACGAAACGAAGAAAAAAAAATCTGCCCGCATACACAGTACGCATCAGTTTTCACGAGAACCAATCTCATCACAAAAGATATTCAGAGCCAAAAAGAATCGTAAAAATAGAGGATTTAATCAAACGAAATCGACGGGAACTAAAGCCGAGAAGGAGAGCAGAAAAAAAAATCAAATGACTCGTTAAGCTCAAATCGCAAAAACTGATAGTCCCTCTCGATATTCTAAACAAACGATAGTATCGTTAGATTTATTTTGATTTTCTACTCTTTGTTCGTTTAATTTGGTATCGTGTCGATTCCATTTCGTCGCATATTTCCTTTTGTTCCGAACTTTGGCGAATTTTTCAAATCGCGAAACACTCAATCTCGCTTTTCACAGAGCAATTAGCGAGAAGAGAGAGAATACGTACAAAATAATTCAAAGGCGCGTATCGGCGAGCGTGGAGAAAAAATTAGGCAAAAAAACAGCTCGCGCTTCGAAATATCGGATACGGTATATATATAAAATATATAGGGGAATGGGGGAGGGGGCAAAATGGGCCCCTTAAGAAAAAAATTCTTGAAACCTCAGTTTTTTTCACTGGTTTTACTTTTTATTAGCCCCTTGTCAAATATGTGGTGTTAATTTGCTGTATCGACCATAAATAAAAAAATCGAAAAATGTGGGGCAAAATGGACCATCTCCTAAAAAATTTTATAATGTAAGTTTTTTTACTCGTATAATATTTTTGGGTTTTTTTGCTATGTGTTTAGTATAAAAATGCACTAACAGTAAATGATAAAAATTTGGAGCAAAATGAACCTTTTAGAAACTTGAATCAAATTTTCTTGTTACTTTTCTGTTCAGTAACTAATTGATGAATTTAAGAAAAATTTATTTTCGTGCTAAAATATCATATTTAAAATGGACTGCTGAGCGCTTTAAAATCGTCCTATGTGTTCAATTCTGGGGAATAATTATGGAAAATAATGCTGTTGAACTCGTGATCTACAGTTTACCCCTTATTCCATTATTCTCATTATTCCTTAACCATTTCTACTTGACAACAATTTTATAAGTCTATTGTGCTCGAAAAAATATTTGTAGGTTTTTAAGAATTAAGTGGGCCCATTTTACCTCCAAACACTTTGCGCATTAAAAATTTTAGGGGCCCATTTTGGCCCCCCTCTCTCCTATATTTCTTATTTCGGAGAAGTATGAACGCGATGGGAGGGTGCGATAAATCGATATGTACATATTTTAGCGTGAAAAAAAATTGGACGTCGTGTGCCCGATCGTTCCGGGGTGTGACGAGCATGTGATGTATTTTCGGTGTGTAAGCAACCGGAAATGAGGAAACGCGCGAGCCCAATATGGAATTCGCTGATAAGACAATGTCGGCTCTCGCTCGACAGATTATTAGCGCTGGGAAACGTGGAAGAGGAAAAGGAAGGAGGGACGGAGGTGGGAAAAATAAAAAGAAGAGAAATGTAGACGAGGCGATGGGAATAGAGAGAAAGAGAGAGAGAGGAGAGGCAGGATCGATACGAGCTTTCGAAAACTCTCGTTGCAAGCGGGAAATGAGAGGATGGCGATCGCGAGAGTGAAATTAAGAACAAGGGATCGCGATAAGGTTATAGGGATGAAATTTGAAAACAATTCGTACGTCGTGTAAAATAGAGAATGAGAGCGAAAAAAAAAGATTAGGGGACACGTGAAATACTCGGATATCACGGGTTAAATATAAAAAAAAAGGAAAAATAAAAATAAAAAACAAAAATTGCCCGCACGAAAAAAACGAAAGTGAGGAAAAAATAACTCGCGGAAAAAAAAATGTGCGAGAAAAAAGTTGCGCAGGGAAACGATTTGATATCCCATCGAGCCCTCGTACGAACGAACGAATATTTTTTATTGTTACCGTGGAGAATACGCGAGAGCGTGCCAGTGGGAAAACTATAGAGCAGGAGCTAAAAATATCTAGACATCAATTAAATAATCAAATAAAATTTAGTATACTACGATAACGTGTGTTCGTCGAAGCGTACATCGAGAGCCATGTGTACATAAAATTCAATGTACGTTTGTAATGAAGAACAAAAGATATAAACATTCGTTACGTAAATATTGAATATACAAGTCGTTATTTTGAATCGAGATCGTTGGACGGGACCGCAAAGATTATGTTTTTCGAAGCTTCTCATTTTTTCATCTAAAAGCGAGGAAGAAATAACACCAGTAACGAATATAATATTATTTAATAATAAAACAAGTTAATAATGAATTAAGATATAAATGAACAAATAATTTTCACACTCGTCGTCTAGTCTTAATGTGGGAACGAGGTGCTAGAAAATTCGAAAACTTTTAGTAACTACGAATTATCGAATAAAGACTTTCGAGCTCGAGAGGTTTATACTACGATATACTATACATATACTAAATAAATTTTAAAAATACGTCATTTATCTCGAATATCGGTCAAGTTTTGATTGAAAAAAAAAGTGCGAAAGAATGAAAATAATATAATGATGATGATAATAATAGTAATAATAATAATATTAATAATCATTTTAAAAAATTTATAGATAAGATCCTTCCATCGAATCCACTAAAAATAAAATCGTAGAACGGAGTATAACGTCTTAACTGTAGAACGAACAATTTCTAAGTAATAAGATATAGTGTAAAAAAGTGTGTAACATCCGAAAATGCATTTTTTTTTAATTACTTGGATGCTTTAGGAACGCTCGAAGCTTCCTCCCAATTTTTTCGAAGAAAAGACGTGAACTGGATATAAAAAATTTCAAAACAATGACGAGTAAAAAATCATCTGTGTGTTATAAAAAAAAAATTATGCATTGTTACGCGTAAATAAAAACGATAATCTGCGTGATAGCTTCACCGACTTTCATCCTTATTTCTCACATCTTCTTATCATTATCATTATTATTATTATTATTGTTGTTGTTGTTATTGTTATTATTATTATCATGTTTATCATTGTCATTGCTATCGCTGTCGTTCGATTAGGATATAATTGTAAATCTTTGAAAACTAAAACGGGAACGTGGAGACTAAAGTTAAAATTTATTATTAAGAATTTCTCAACTTCGTTGAAAAATGGAGATAAATAAAAATAAAAAAATTAAAAAAATAGTAAACATGATGTGTGGTTTTCTCCCTCTTTTTTTCAAATAAAATACCCGAGTGTGATAAGAGAAAAATAATGTCCGATTTATAATTGTACTTATCATTATTATTGCGTAATCAAACCGGCGATCCAATTACGTCAAAAATTATGTCAAGAAGTATACAATTCTTATTTTTATTGAGATAAAAGTAAAAAATTATATAATTTTTTTTAATTTCAGATTAATATAGATAAAAAATGATCGTCCATGATTGAATCGAATAAATCGATGTTTTTATAAAGCCTTACGATGATTTAGCCTCAATAAGGGTGGTTTTTCTTTGACGTCGCGGTAACGGTGTGCAAACTGTAAAAGGAATTCTATATTGAGCAATATAGACGAAAACCAAAGATGTGTCGGATCAAGGCTCTTGAAATTTTTTAATTAAGTTTTTTAAAACTATTACCCATAATTTGTATTTATTTTATTTAATAAATTACATTTAAGTTACGTAATATTAAAAAAACTATCGGTCAAATAATGACATTCACGGTAATACAAAATTATGTACAGTGCACAAAAAAAATTCCGATTTGCCTGATCATTCTTTTTTATTTTTTGACTCGTATGCTTGATTTAACATGAAAAAAAAACAATTCTCGATAACGATTTTTAATAATTCTACAAAATCCCAACATTAATCGATTTTCTACTATAAATTTTATTAAAATTAAGATAAAAGATGAATGAAAAGTATCTGAGTCGAGGGGTTTTAATCGCTATCACTAAGGTCTTCCTACGTACTGCGCAAAAGTGGTAATTGCATGAAAAATAATGAAGTTGGGAAATATATTTAGGGCGACATTCTTTTTCATATAACAAAAGAAAACAGGTGGCGCTTCTCCCCTCCTTCTCCTCCTCTCCTTCTGTCCTCGAAAAACAGTAAAGATAAAACTTGTCAAAATTGATTTTTTTAAAGAATAAATATTTCGAAAAGTCTTCCCTGTTATTGAACGACGATTCTCGCAGTGTTAAAATTGTAAATATTGTCGTCCAAGTCAATATTTTTTGTCTTCTTTACCTTGCAGGAAAAATGTTCCAATTTCATGAGTGTTCAAATCGATATTGTGAAATTTTTCTCGTTAATTGGAGCCAGTTTTATTTTCTCTTCTGTGCCCATAAATGGCAGTAAAATCATGAGACCTGTACAAATATTTTCATATAATGGGTAATGAAGGGAATTCGCTTGAATTTTTGTTTAATGAAAACACACCTGGAAGAATGTTATTTATCGTCAGTGAAATGACTGTCGATGTAGACAAAAGCGTGTGCTATGACTATACTATGTTCGAACACATATTATGAAACTATTAATTAAAAAAATGCCGAACAATAGATTGATAATATACAGTGCATCGACATTCACGAGCACGACATGGTTAAAATAAGCGCTCATTTTAAGGTAGTTCTCTTGGTACAGTCAGATAAAAAATATTCATCTCGGTTTTCCTGACGTTCAAAGTAATTTGCAAGAATAAGTTAATTAATAAAAGTTGTTGCAAATTGACTAAAAAACAATTTACTCTAAATTCAAGGTCATCCAAGGTCGGGTATACCTGCTAAATGATTTATAAAAATTTTGAAACAATTTTGTCAGATTTTTTTGAAAAACTAAATAAAGTTTCTTTGATGTTAAGTAAAAATCTGTGCAAAATTTTAAGAATTTTCACCATCTAGAAGTCAAAATATTGAAGGTTTAACATCGTAACACGTGCTCTTATGGAAGAGCACGAAAAATCATGATTTTTAACAATATATATCTTGACTTCTACGTGGTAAAACCTTTTAAAATTTGGACCACATATTCAGATCATATCCAAGAAGATTTATGCAAATTTTTAAGAAAATTTGTTCAAATTCATTTTTCACGAGAACCACCTTAATTTGGAATCGATATGCCAATATATTAGGTACGTCATTTGATTTCCTTCTCCTTCAAGTATGAAGCGTTCAATTTTTGAATTATTTGTAACGAAATAAACGTAGATTGGCCATAGTTATTTGATATTTCATCCCCCGTGATAATTTAGGTTTTTTGGTGCCATTTTGCATAACTTGGGTTGTTGAAAAAGACTGTAAACTTAAAAGAATAGGTCATATTACAGAGATCGAGCTTGCCAAAAAAAAGAAGCTCAAGGATTGAACTATAACTGGTCAGTGAGTTTTTGTGGCATCGACCATCAGAATAATATATTTTTATTTGTTTTTTAATCTATCAATGCATGAGATTTTGATGGGCGCTATCAAAGAATAAACCATAGAGGTAAAACAACAGTTTATTCAGACTTCTGGCTTTCCTACAGTTTTTATTAACATTATAAAATGGGTACAAAGATTTCTCAGTTAATCGCTCAATGAATTTTTTTAGATTTTAAGACACCCACTCGTTCCAAACATACTGACATTTTCTAGACTATAAGAAATAAACGTACTCTTTGTTATCGAGGAATTTGATTATAAGGGGGAGGAATGGAAGAATGAGAAAAAGAGAAATAAATTTTCTTCAAACATAACCGGGCTTTAATTTTTAATTTATTAGAATCTTGGAAACATTTTTTAATAAAATCATTTTCGGTGCTGAGCTCGTCATTCTTAACCCCCCCCCCCCTTAATTCTCTAAAACTTTTGTGCTGATCTGTTTATTTCCCGAAATGGAGTCCAGGGACAACCGCCACCTATTTTCTTGGGGATTGTGTTTCGCAACCCTCCTGAGATCAATCCCACCAGCCCCAATTTCGGAGGGAGGGTTACGAGAGATGGTTTTCTATACAATTACCAATATCCCTAAAACCATATGATTTTCACCGGGCATGAATTATCAATTTGCTGAAAGGTCTTGGTCCGACCTTTATCTCTGGTTTCCATTTGAACCTCCAATTGTTCCGGAACATGCTGTATAAAAGAAATGAATGAAATTATGTCGAGATGTGATTATTTACTTTTTAGTCAGCCATTTTGTGCCGAGTTGCTTTTCTTTCATGACGCTATTCAAGAAAGAGCCAAGAGTATATTGAGAAAAAGTATGTGAGAATAGTCTTAGAATGGAGAAAAGCGTGTCGGAGGACGAGAGATTATTAAAGTTTACACTGAGAGAGTACAAGAGAGAGAAAGAAACAAAATAAAAAAAAAACACGCGCGTAAACTTTATTGTCTTTGAGTTGAATAAATCGCAGCAGCTAGCTACCCCCGACGAATACGATGTTTAAATGGCGCTGCTTGAATATTGCTTTCAGTTCCCGAATTTCACGACATCAGAATGGGTGAACGATAATTTACGCGTCCAATTAATAATGCAGCAGAGGTCCGAAAAGACGATAAAACACGAATTGAATTCGTCGAAAAAATAAAAACAAAAATTTGATTTCTTTTCAGAACCTTTCATTTTTTAGGCGTCATTATTTCTCATGTACTCTATACAATATAAGCAATGTCGAATGAAAGGGCGCGCACGAAAAGAAAGGAAAGGTTGACGGGGAAAAAAGCGAGGGTGGAATGGCTGGACGGGATTATATTGCGCTTGCTTATCACGAAACACAAATTCTATCGATAATATTGGAGCAATGAAATCACTGTGATATCACTAAAACGCTTTCAAAGAGTGTACTGGGGCTGAGAAAGGAAGAAGAATGAGGAAAAAAAACCAGAAAAAATCTCTACCGGACTGACTCGGTGTAAAAATGCATAAAAGAGAAAAAAAACTCCGAATAAACCAATAAACAAATCTTATCGACGAAAAAAGATAGGAAAATAACGGGTGAAAAGAAAAAATTTTTAAATGTATATTATTCGCTATCGTAAATTATATTATTGTACGTCATGTGTAACCGTTGTTTCGCGAGAGAATCAATTTCATTAATAAATTAAAAAAAATGAAAAAAAAACAACAACAACAGATCCAGCGCAAGAAGAACACAAAAACATCTGTACATGCCACGCGATACTCAAAGAACACACACAAAAGCGCACACCGGTGCAAAATCGAATACACTGCGCGTATGTGTATAATTATATTATATAAATGTGTCTTTATTACGAATCTTGCATACTTGTTCAAAGAATGCTCACTGTTAAAAATAATTTTTTTTTCTAACTATTATCGTCATCAAACGCATTATTCAATTATTGTAAAAGAAAATTATAATAATTATAACAACATGTATATATTATACGATTATATATGAAAACAAAAACTATGTATAGTTGTATATATAAGTCTGGAAAGCATGAGATATTATACATACATGTGTATATAACCACTAGAATTTATCATTATTATGAATCTTATATTATAGTGACTACTATTATCATTATAAATTAGAAAATGAACAAAAATTACTATTGTCATTGTTAGCTCCACGATATATATATATATATACATGAAAATTGAAACAAAAATTATATATATTTAAAAAAATAAACCTACGATCAAATCCTCTTGTCTAATAGCGTTGGTTGTCCGTTTATAGAACAAAAAAAATGAGGGAGATTTTAATGACGAAATTTCGAGAGAAGAAAAAAAAGATTAATAACTACAATGAAGAATAAAGAAAAAAATATATTACATGAGATTGAAAATGGATTTACATTGATTTTAAGAGACTTTTTTGCGACTTGGTTCGTCATTTGTAATTTATGAGTTTATTATTTGCGAGGTGATTTGCAATTATTATTATTACCAATATTATTATTATTATTGTTGTTGTTGTTGTTGCCATTAATATGGATAGTTAACAGAGGAGGAAACGGGAAAGAAGCAATACGAAAAAAAAAAAATTAAAAAAACACTTCATGTACTTTCTGCACCATTGTCGACAGCGAGAGAGGCTTTTCGAGTCGCGTGACGGGCTGTGCGTGATCGTTCGCATATATCGCCACTATAAAAAAGATTCTCAAAGTTTCAACAAACAATATACATGTTCGTAATATTCCTGGAGTCTGTGTCCTGCGTCCCATTTTTAATTGCTTCAGCGGCGCAAAAATATTTTTTAAAAAATAATGAATAACTGATAAAGAAATAAATGGGAAACGAGAAGCTCGACGGGAACACTCGTGAGGTCAGTAACCATGACAATAGTCGCATAAATAATCGAAAATTTATACACTGCTCCGAAAACTCACGATCGCGGAGCACGCTCTTAAAACATTTCGTAATTTATTAAAATATATGTTCGATTTTTGAGGTTTTTCTTTTCGCTGTTTCAAACAACTCCTTTATTGTTTATCCCAATCGAAGATACTTCGTTCTCGATTTATTGTTTACTTCCGAATAACAATAATATGAGTCTCATGAAAAAGCATCGATTAGATTCTAAAGAAGATTCGCCGATCGCTTACTGTAACTTGTATACACATTGACTAAAAATGAAATGCTCGAACAATCAGATGGGAATAAAAACGATCGCCGAAGAAAAATAAACTACTAAGCAAGACGGAATCTTTTTTATTTTATAAGTGATATAACATTATATTTAAAGATCGAAAATTTGTGTCGCCTCGCATGAAATGCGCGGTAAAAGAAATAAAGAGCAACTGCAGAAAAATTCTTTTCCTAACAAATTTTACCTCGAATAAATCAATTTTTTTTTTCGTACGAGGACCATCCATTCCTTTCGTTGACAAGATTTGAACAAAATAACGTCTCTCTGATGTCAATTCCTTTCTATGCTTTATAAGGTAAACGTCCCAATATGTAGTTGGACAATTTTCGCTTATATTATTTTTAATATTTCGATTATTTTTTTATCAAAAGAATCTTATGAATTATTTTTCCTATACGAAGAAGTGTATTTTTCATAACGTTAATTAATTGAAAAAAACTCGCTCAAGCCTAGAGACAGGGTCGATTTTCTTTCCAACTATTGGGACATTCTACATATTCAAACGTTCAAGTATTTATTTACTCGAAATATTATTTAAAATTCATACATTGAATAAGTTTTAAATTGCTAAAATATCAGACAATAGTCAAGATATGAATTTGAAGCAGATTTTTTTGTTTCAATATTTTTTTAAATAAAAATAAAGTGGGAAAACCCTTAGCTATCCAACTATTGGGACGTTTACGTCATCCCTAAAAAAAAAACTAACTAAAAATAGCAGGTCACTAAAAATCTTATTTTTCTTATTTTGAGCTCGTAAAAAAGATCAATAGTTTTTTTAGTGTAGTTCGAAAAATATACAAAATGGCGGGAGAAAAGAGCACAGGTCGTTCCGTCTATAGCACTGAGCGTTAAAATCTTGACAAAGCATCCGAAGGAAAAGCAAATGACGTGATGTGTCAACAAAGAGTAAAAAAAAGTGATAGAGAGGGGCTGAAAAAAGTTTCTATGTGACGTAACTCTGCACTTTAGTTCCCAAGTGCCGCGGCGCAAGAACAAACAAAAAGAAGCTAGAATTTTACGAGTATATAAGCAAAGTAGAGCATCACCGGGAAGAAACAGCAGCTTTTTTGTTCGTGAATAAAAAAAAGCGCTATTCAATATTCTTTATACTCGGTGGCCTACTTCGCCAGTGATTGTATTTTTCTCAATGGCACGTCAAATTTTCAGTTGGTGTTGCTCCTATAATTTACCACGTCACTTTGCATAAGCATCGTTTACTCAGCCAAAAAAAGAATCATACAACAGAGACAAGAGCTGAAAAAAAAATTTAATCTCGCGGTAGCAAGTTAAATTCCAAACTCCAAAGTCTTATCAATTTTGAATTTCCTCGTTGATAGAATCGATGAGAAGATTGGAAAAAAAAACAGTAACAACAAAAATCTGTTTTTTATAAACAAAATTTACATCAGTAGTTTCGGGGAAAAAAAAGAACTTTTAGTTCTGAGGAGTTTTTATGAAAATTTGGAAGAAATACGCACGTATTGATTATTTTCTCAGCGAGGTTGTGGGAAAATTCGCCTGGGTGATGAATCGTGTGGATCACTGCGTTTGATAAGGCTGACGCGCGTACGCGTCGAGCGTTTGGAATATTGGCTGACTGAGCCCTATCAGTCTTGTTCCTCGATCGAGGCTTCGAATGCTTCCGGTACATAATCGTTCGTCTCACGATCGGTTTATGTTTCGCCTCGTCCTCTTTCGCATAATCAAGTGTTAACGAGGATAAAAGATGAGAGCCGGCAAGCGGGCGGAAGGGCGAAAGATAAGGAAAACAAAGGGATCGATATTCCGAAGAGGGAACAACGGATATGGATAACGGGATGTTCAAGAGGATTTCGAGGACCCAGAAGAATCGTCAAGGAGTTTCTCGCACGATCTTCACTCTTAAATGCTTTTTCACGTATGAACTCAAGGTAAAATCATCAGATTCATTTATTAAAGATAATTTTTCGAAAAATCCTCATTTACATGATTTCTCTATTATTTTTTATTTCATTTTATATTTTATATTCTATATTTTACATCAATAATTTTTTTCAAAAATTACATTATTTTACTTCATTTTATCAAAATTGTACTAAAATATTTAAAAATATTTGAAATTTGATCATCAAATCAAGATATTTATTATTAAAAATTATATCTTTGATATGGGCTCTTATGGGAAGCAATGGAAAGCTTAGTTATAATTATGTTATAAAACCTATAAAGTGTATACTACCACTGAGAGAAATCATGATAGTAAATTTTAAGATAAAGAGACAACTATATCTATTGATTATATTACAAATAACTATATTTTTATAGTTCAACATAATATATTTAGGATAGAATCTAAATAAAATGTAATTAGGTCAATAATTATTATTATCGATTATAATCAATATAGTTGTTACTTCTGAATAGTAACGTCTAGCATACTTTTCTCTCAGTGCATAACGAGTATAAAGTTTTGTTATTCAAAAATAAATATCTTGATTTCCACAAGTTGAAGTTTATTTTAATTTTTGCATACACTATTGCATTGCATATATTTTGCATATTTTAAAGAAATTATCTTTAAGAATGTATGGAACAGACAATCCCAGCAAAAAGTAATTTCTTGACGTTAAATTTGTAAAATCTATATACTCCAGCTTTTGCTAAAAAGTTGCCAATTTTTTGAGTTTTAGTTCCACTATCTATTAGCAAATTCAGCATATTTTAACAATAATTTAAATATTTTGTACTGTTCAAACAATGAAATTATAAAAATTTAGTACAACGTTTTGAAATTACTGTCTATACAAAATAAACACTATATACTACGAATATATAGGAAAAATTCACAAGAATCTCGTATATTTTTAAAAAATGTATTCAGTGCAAATTTACGAATTCTCCATAAGAAGCAATATTAAATCTCAACAATTTTGGATTTTGATAACTCTTATACTATTCAGTAAAACGATTTCAAATTTGGCACAATATTTTTTCATACTGAGAACAAAATATCAAAAATTTATCAAATTTTCATACTTTTAAAAATATAGCTCATACATCCTCAAATTCATCTAGAATTCAAGTATCAACTCTTTAATGCGTTTGACTTTCCCCGTTTTGGTTAAAAATAGTTTCCATGATAGTTTCATCGTCAAACGAATATATGCAGAAAAGTACAATACTTCAGATTTCAGCAAAGCGAGCGATACCTCCCATGGGAAAAGGTACGATTGGCTGGACATTCGTGCAGCCATGCAGCAAACGAATTCACTGGTTTTTCAACGCTTGACAATACTCCTGGACCAATGACTATGACGTTGAAGTTTGTGTCGTTGGAACGCAACAAAAATTTTTTTTTTGTTTCTATATTTTTTTACTCGATTCGTATCTAGAATATCGTACATATTCTTTGATGACGCAAAAAGTACAAAAAAGAATCCACGAACCGGAACTCACATCTTCGAACAGATATTTCAGCTTGCAATATCAATTGAAAATTTTTTTAATGTGAATCAGCTTACGCTGTATTAGGGCGTTTATTTTTAGTTTAAATTCATAGCATAAATTCGGTTATTGACAGATCGCTGTAAAATAAAAGTGAGAACAGTGACTGCAATCTTGTCTTGGAAAAACTTTGATGTTAAGTTCACAAAATGCACAAGATGTAAGAAAGTACGTAACACCGAAAAAAATTCATAATCTTGTTTACTAATTTACCAAAATAAAATCCTTATTTTTATTAATAGAAGATATAAATGACAAAAACAAAAAAATGAAATGTTCAACGTTACATGTAAATATCACCCTCAAGATGTCATGAATTTATAAAACAAGAATAAAATCATTTAACTTTTTCAAGATAATCCAACATAAAACTTATAAAAATATATTTATTAATTTTATATTTATCCCAATAAAAAAGTTTAAATAGCTCTCCGAAATACTCTCGTTACAACTATTTCAAATATAAAAAATGCTTCAATTTTATTTTTACGTGATACTGGAACGAAAGAGAAACAAATACCAGACGAAGAATATATCAAAATAAATTTTTTATTCTACGTAATTTCTACAGTACATACGTAGATATTAAATTTTCCAAAAAAATTATATATTATAACAGACCCAACTTTTTTACATTTTTACTGTGTGTAAGATTTTTTGAATAAAAATTGTTCTCCACAATATTGTGTCATAAATATATTGTATATTTTTTATAAATTGTACATAATTATCGTTTTTTAAATATTTTTTCGTATTGTATTATCTGACGTGTGCCTTGATTGCAAAATAAGGGAGGCATGTCAATAGTGCCTGTAACTGTTGTGCAAGGAAAATCGCACTCCATTGTGTAAAAAATGTGCCAATATATTCAGTATAACGTTTCGTTACAAGGGGTAAGACGGTCGTGGCTCGATCCATCATGGCACGGTATAGAATTTAAGATATTTATATAAGGCTCCGTGGCTCCTGAAAATTTAGCTGCCTTGATTCTTCCCGTTCACCCTCGAAAATCCTCAATCATCCCTCTCCCACACGGAAAGAATTTCCTATGAAAAATGACTCTGTTTTTATCGTAACGTGTTAAATTCGTTATAAAGTTAAGCAAGGTCTCTACATATAAATTATCTCTAAATAATTTTTCATTAAAAAAAATATGGTGAAATATAATAAAATTTTGAAGATTAAGGATGTATAAGGGATATGTTTAAAAATGTGAGAATTTGATTAATTTTTTATATTTTGTTCTTCAGTATATGAAAAAGTGATGGAGAATTCGTAAATATGCACTAAATGCAAATTAAAAAATATGAAATTTTTGTGAATGTTGTTTTATATATTCATAGTAGTATTCATATTGTATAGACTGATTTTGAAACGTTTTACTAACATTTTTCTAAATTTAATCGTTTAAATAATTTTTTAAATATGCTCAAGTTACTAATTGATATTGTCAAACTGAGACTGAAAAAATTGACAACTTTTTAGCAAAAACCAGAAGGTCGCCATAGTAAAAATAAAAAATTTGACAACATGGTCCCACTGAGCTATTGAACATAATAAAATTGAACTCAAGCCCACCGCAAATTTTACGATAATGTTCTCTCCGTGCACTCTTGAACACTTCTCAAGAGCACCTCAGCCACGTCTTCATGTCAGATCCCAATAAGAAATAAGGATAAGAATAAGAATAAATAAATAAATAAATATGAAACACAATAAAATGCTTACTTTATTGTCCTTCAATGATGATAATTTCAAAGAGATAGCTAAAGGGCGATTGATCAGCCACGACAATCATTCACATAGGTAGAGTTTCTTGGACGAAGATAGAGGATCGAAGACCCTCGAGAGCAGAGCGAACGATGTGTGCTCACGAGGCAGCAGAATGGCCATCGAGAGAGGAGAGATATCTGACACAAGGAAATCTACACAACTGGTACAACCTGACGAACGCTTACAGCCACAGTTGGTCGACTATCTTAACTGGACCAACGCACGTTTACGATTATGTCTCCATCCGTGGATGTGTACTCGAGGCTATGCAATGTGTAACAATTGTACATCGGGAATACCGCGAGCTCTATCGAAGCTAACAGGCAAAACCGATGACAACGACCATTATAGCACATACCAATGCCCAATCCTCGTACAAACGTATCTACCCTCTGTCTCTTCCTGAGACTATTGTCTTTCAGTCCTGGAAAAGCCTCCTTTCCCAGACCAATCGATGAAGTTACCGTTCAATTGATTTTTCTTTTTTTTTTTTAGAATAAAACAAAAACGAAGAACGTCAAATAATAAGAAAAGGTTCAACTTTTTTTTTCTTTTATCGATTGTAAAATTATAATGGATCTTTGAGGTAGTTCTATCGGTACAGTCGAATCAAATAATTTTATCTTGTTTTATCTCCGTATCATGTTTATGCAAAAGTTTATTAAGAAAAGTTTATTTTTATTTTTTTTTAACTAAAGGAAACTTCTTTAATATACTTTAAAGAACTGTGCAAAATTTCAAGATGTTCCACTACCCAAAAATCAAGACATTTGAAGATCGCAATATTTAGCACATGCTCATATGGGAGAGTACAGAAAATAGTGATTTTTTACAATAAATATATCGAGTCCTACGTAATGAAACCTCGTAAAATTTGCAATTGCACATTATACCAAAGAAGGTTTTTGCAAATTTTCAACAAAATCCTAAGAAAAAGATTTTACGATAGACTACCTTAGGATAATGTTCTTCAGATCTAACTTTACATGGCAAAATAATCTTTTGTTCAAAGATATCCATGCACTTTGTTTCTACACAAACCTTTTTGCTATTGTTGGTTTCATAGCAAAATCAATATTTCAGAACTTCAATAAATAAAGATTACTGAGTGTATTTGCCTTCAGTTTTATTTACACTAGAAAAAGAAATCGCTAAAAGCCAGATTTGTTTATTTAATATGATGAACAAAAAAAATTACGGTTTCATGCTTCATCTAATTTTTCAAAAAATTTCATCATTTTTTTTTGTACAATCGCCTAGACAGTAATCCTGTCATTGGATTACATTTAATATGTTTTTCTTCAGTTAATTTGCAGCAACTTTTCTTAATAAATTTTTACTCTCAAACGACTTCGTATGGGAGAAAAACGTTGTCAAACAATAAATAATTGTTAATAATGAACAGAATTTCGAATAGTTTAAAACCTCGATTAATTTAATTCGTCGAATTGGGTTAAATATTTTTCAAGTTATGACGATTTTTTAAAGTTCAACCTTTATCATTTTTTTCTTATACACCACCCAGATGAAAAACTAGTTGCATTTTTTATCGAGGTAATTATCCATTTGGGTGCATCTAATTGTTTCACTTGCAATAATGTAAAATCTAAAAAGTACTTCTTTTGGAGTAACAGATATTATTTCCCTCCCTAGAAATGTTTTTCCGTAGAAAAAAAAAGATTTGGATGAAAAAAAATACGTGTAAAATTCATCAAAATCGGAGAGGGGTACTGGAAAAGATTTGTCATATCAAGGGGGGGGGACATTCGTCATATCGATATCGATCTCATAACTTGACAGCATATGTACGAAGTTGATACATAAAGATAAAGCGTATACGTATTTCTTATTCGAAGTGCGTTGATCAGAAAAATGGGGAAAAAAATTGTGAAAAGAGGAAAGAGCGTGCTAAATTATGAGATCTTGTGAACTTTTGCTTTTGACATTAAAAAAAAAAGAAAAAAAGGATATCGAAATATTTTGACCGATTGAAGATATTCACTCGTTCAAAATTATTGTGGTTATTCGTACAAAATTTTCGATGAGGGTCATAGGGGCATATTTGATTGCTGGGAGATTGAGTGTTAAAAAAAGAGAGATCGAACGTTCACGTTTCGAGTGATGAGGCATAAAAAAGGAAACGTAATTTTCGCGGTTGAGTTTTCCCGAAGCGTTATTAACAGGATAAGGGCATGGTTGAACCGCGTCAAATACTGATAATAAATATACCTCTGTTTAAATATGTACGAGCCAATGTATTGCAATATAGAATAAGTTTGTTCAGGCGTAATAACGAGCGCAAATTGATTTGTTTGAATCGCTCGTGTAAAATCGCAGTAATTACCCGACTTTCCAATCAGTGAACCATGTCCGCATACTTCTTTTTTTTCTTCGTTTTCATTGGTATAGGGCCTGGCATCTTGAACAATGTACTGAAAAAATATGAAAAATAAAAATAATTACGATGAATAAAAAAATCAATAGAGCAATAAAGAAACGAATCTCTTGTACTTACTGGCATGTTGTGCAGATTGGACTGAATTTGCAAAAAACTGTAAGAAAAGTAGAAGGACGTTATTAAGCTATTTACTTGGAGAATATTTTTGTTTTGATGGTTTTACTTGATGATCTTACTTGACAAGCAAACGGAGCAAACGTAGCCAATATCGACTAGTTCATGATGACAGAAGCAAGCAGCTCTGTAATCAACTTTTACCGGTGGAGGCAGAACGAGTTTCGATCGAACTTCAGGGTCAGGCAAGAAGACCCACTGTAAAGATCCAAGAATCATTTTTTAAAGAGAAATAATATATTTATAATAAAAACAGTATACTTTTATAATATATTAAAGAATACGATAACTTACCAATAAATACTGTAATAGTCCAGCAGGAGTAGGAACTTTTAAATAATTCCCTCCTGTAATGTCACAAGCCTGTTGTAACAGAGTTAATTCTTGGTCTAAGCTACAAACGTCCAAAATGACTCCCTGAAAGAGAAATAATTTAAGAAATTAAAAAAAAAAATCATTTTCAATGTTCTCCTGTACTCTTTAGTTTGTAAAAAATCTTACTAACCATTTTTTGGGCGGTAAAGAAAATATTCATGTAATTCATGTACTGCGTAGCTGAATCGTTGCTGCCGGTGACAACTAAAATCCTGGAATGTAATTTTTCGCCCGCGTGCTTTTCTCGCTCCAGCCGAGCAATGTAACAGAGCGCCATCGACAGAGCACCAGAAATAAGACTTTCATTCGTGATTCTGAGATCGTTGAGAATATCTCTAACGACTTCTTGCAATTTTTGCCTAACGTTTCTCTCGACAAGTGTAAATTTTTCATACTGTCCGTCCACTTGCCTGATCTCATCGGGCTTGCCGTCCGGATATAAAAACTTTGCGCCGTTGCTGTGACAAGCCATCAGGGCCAGATCATTGTTTGACGTTTGCATGAGATGAGCATTTGCAAAAACAATGACAGAATCGAGACAATGCGTCAGAATTTTGGCATCTTGCTTGACTATGCTCTGCGTCGGATTCACGTCGAGAACGATTATCAAAATACTTCTCTCGATTTCTGTAATCCCAAGCAAAAATGTTGCTTAGATTCACAACAAAACAAAAAATAAATCGTAAAAATTATTTTCTTTCGGTTAAAAATCATCTCACCCGTTGCGCTGTTCGTTTCCATATCGAAATATTTTTATTGCAATATTAAAAAACGTTTTTTATCACTTTATTTTTATTAATTCACGTCTTACTATTGTTTTTTCATTGTTACAAGCGCTAATAAATATTTACACTGTTATTGAGGTTAGATTGCCATTCTGTTGATATTGCAGAAGTACTTTTCTGGTTGCGCCATCTTCTGGAAATCTACGAAAGCTGCAGTTACAAGTTTTTTTGAATAGATAACGCCACGAAGGAATTCCCAAAAGCTGCGTCGCCGTTCAACTCTCTCCTTTGAAACTTATCAGCACTTGGCCCACCGAATTGTGGTTATATTTTCCAGTCTGTGCTCTGTGCCGTCGTGTTTGTACAATAGGTTACGCTGGACTCTCAAATGACATTTGACTCGTGAAATATGATTTATTCCTAAAGGAATTGAATTTTTCTCCCTCGTTTACGATCCGTCGGTGAACCATCTGTACGCGGGGCTCAATATTATTCGATCCAATGGTGCACGAGAGGTTATGATACGAAAATTGACTTTACTTTGAAATACCCCGTGCTCGATGTTTACTATCGAAAAACTAGACTTTTGTCAAACAGGTAAATTCATACTTTTAGCAATCGTCGCGTCAATCTTAACTTTTTGTTTTCTGCATCTCGATCGTTCGTTTATTTTTTCCATCTTCTTTTTCACTCTTAATAAAGTAAGACGAAGACACGATGTACTCGCAACAAGCCAGCTTGACGTTTCTCACGAGAGCTGCTTCTATTTACAATAATTCGTAACAAAAACTGTAGCAATGTCGACAATTCACGTCCTGGCTTATTTTATATTTTATTATGAATATTTAAGCTGCTGCATCGCACCGCATATCATTTTTGTCTTCGTTTATTTTTCGAACAAAAGTCATTTTGAGCGTCAGAGAAAATAAGCAGACGCGAGAGATATTTTAATCTCACGTGTTGTGTTTGAATGAAATATACGTGGAATTAATGCAAATAAACGTGTTTTAGAATGTGACCAAAAGCTGCCAGTTTGTTAAGCTATGAGATTGCGTGGTAAAAGATTTTTAGAAGAGCCACAATGATTGGCACAGCCTCTGGGTTGGAAGATGCCTGCTGGCAAGCCCAAGACATGATAAATCAAGTATCCAGAAGTTGGCGAGATTGTCAAAATGCCAGTGGAGCTTTGACGATGGATAAACCGGCACTGTCGTCGTTTATGCAAAAGAGGGAACACGCGGATCAATCCAGACACAGTATTCAATCCAAACTGACTCGCCTCTATTTTGAGGAATTGTCAAAAGTTCCTCACGCGACTCCTGACTCTGTTTTGGTAAGTAGCTATCTCAATTTTTTTTTGGCCTCTGTAACGCATTTGTCATGGAAAGCTTGCACTTTTCACAAAGTTTCGTCACCCTTTGCATCCCTTTCAGAATAATCTTGAAAACGAGTGCGATCTGTTGGGACGACTGGTCCAGAGGGAAGGACTGGATACGCTCATTGTAAATCTGTACGCCGGCAACAAAGGATACTCGTTAGCTGTAAGAAATAGGTACAGGAAAGATGACCAGCTCCGTTTAAACCTCTCATAATTCCCTCGCAACAAATTATTTTCTAAAATTTGCATAATTCTCATTCAGCGATAAGGGTAGTCAGTACGAAAAGGGTGGCGCATTGCTCGCTGAGACGCAATTAATGGGTTACGAGCAGGGTGAGCTGCTCTCTTGCATAGACAACGGCCAACTGCCAGCGATGTTGGCCGAACAGCTCGAACCTAACAATTCCCACTTGTTTTACGATGGTTGTATAATCGCCGAAGTTCGTGACTACCGTAAATCTTTTCCCCATAACAAAGCAGACATTCACCATGTCCTGCTGAAGCCTACGACCCAGGTGAGACTGAATTGGTGTCAAGGAGTCTGCGATTGATTCAAAGATTTGTAAAAATTATAAATAATAATAATAACAATTTAGAGCGTTTTATCGGACGTGTCGACGCTGACGAGCGACGGCGAGTGGAGTCACGAAGAACGGCTGATGTTGGAGTCTCGATTGGTCGCCGCGACGCAGGGTCCCCTTTGTCTCGATCCGAATCCAGCATCGAGCCTAGCGTCGACGCGCCTACGGCAATCGAGATCGTTGCTTACCGATCATCAACTCATGCGACAGGCTAAGAAATTTTCTCAAGTACGCTGCTTCACGATTAAATCCGGACAACGAGCGCGTTGGCTAATCCGATCGATTTTCTCCAGGTAACGGTCAATCGGAAGAGGAAATTGGAACAATTGGCCCAACCGGAGGGCCTGACGATACAGGATTTGATGCAGAAATTGCGTGCCAAGAGAGGATTGCCAACAACCACTGCCTGTCCACCGCCTTCTCTCGTAAATCCACCTTTGCTTCCACCGAGCACACCGATCGATGTCCTGAGGTCATTATCGTTATTCTCATTTTAGGTGGTTCGTCTGTAAAATAATCGTCGATTGATTTTTTTAAAAATTTTCATACACTTTCTTTAACGTTATGTGAACGTGTATATAAAATTTTAGAAGATTTCACCGTACGGAAGTTGAGATATTTAATGACAAAAACACATTTTCCTGTACACTCTCCATAAGAGCTCGTATTAAAATTATAATTTTTTAATATCTCAAATTCTAAACGGTGAAGTCTCCTAAAATTTTTCAGAGAGTTTCATATAACATGGAAGAAACTTTGTTTAATTTTTTAGAAATAACATTGAATTCAGAATATGTTATTCTTTAATCAATATGCAACAACTGAATCTCGCAAAGGACTGTGACCGTCAGAAAAACGTTATCAAAGCAGGATAAAATTTTGGGTTTGACTGTCACAGAGCAACTACCTTAAGGTAGTTCTATAGGTACAGTCAAACCAAAAGCTTTTATCTCAATTTATCTCCTTACCATGTGATTTTTGAGCTCAAGTTTATTAAGAAAAGTTTTTGCAAATTATTTCAAGAACAACATACTCAAAATTCAAGGTCGTCTAAGGTGACCTGCATTTGCTACATACGTATGAAAATTACGAAAAAAAACTTACCAATTTTTTTAAGAACTAAGGGAAGCTTCTTTGAAGTATTATAAAGAGCTGTGCTAAATTTTAACAAGGTTCACCATCTAGAACTAAAGATATTTAGAATTAAAAATCACAGCATTTAACACGAGCTCTTATAGGAGAGAAGGGCAAAATTCGAATTTTTAACAATTGATATCTCGATTTCTACGTGGTGAACCCTTTAAAAAATGGATACACATATGTGTGCCATATCAACGAAAATTCGTGCAAATTTTCAATGAATTCCTGAGAAGACGATAAAACGATAGAACTACCTTAACCACGATTATGATGGCGACATATAAAACATATTATTCCTGTCAAATTCAGATACGCAAAGGCTTACGAGCGGCCACGGGAAACGAAAGACTGCCTGCCTCAACTTATAGAAGAGTATATATTAGAGACTGAACGGGGCCAAGGACGCGTTTATCACATAAAGCTCTCAATCCTGCAAAGACCTTCCAATTCCGAGTACCTGGGAGAGCTCTATGTCGACAGAGATCATCGCGAGGGTGAACGAAATGGATCTGCTTGCAGGTTACGTTTTTTTTTCTTTCCCTCACTTCCCGAAATGCATTCGTAATCGAGCATAATCTCTCAATATTCTCGTCACTTTGATAGATTCACTCTTGGCACGAGAGTCCAAGCTAATCACTATATGCAACAGTTCACGGAAATATTTACCGAGGAGGGTAGAAAAAATGTGCGCATTAAACACGTGGTACCAGGACAGGCTCCTCGAGTTACCTGCACACCAGGAATGCAAAGGGCGCATCAACAAGTACCTATCCCTTACTGTAACTTGCACATTTTAAAAAGTACAGTTTTTTTTACAATCTTCCTTTTTCTAGGCTCAACAGGCCCAAGCCGCTCAATTGGTAGCCCAACAATTGCAGCAAGGGCAATCGCAGCATGTGGCACAGCAGGTTCGTTCCATAGAACATACATTGGGTTGGCACAAAAGTCATGAGACACTTGGTCAACGTTTTATATATATATATATATTTTTTTTAATTGTACAAAAGACTTAATCAGTTATGTAATCCCCATTAGTATCTAATACCTTACGTATGTAGGATGGTCTACAACATTCTGGGATATAGTCGAAAATAATGAATTAGAAAAAGGACAGTGTTAAGTTTTCTAAGGTGTCACATTATTTTTGTGCCAATAAAATATTTCACTCGGATTATTGAGGGACAGTACAAGTTTTTGTACTGAAAAACTCGTTTTTTTTAAATCGATAGATTCTCTCTCGGGCTCAAGTTAATGGACTTGCCGGACAAGTCGCTTCGATAAAGACTCTTACGGAAGCGACGATACCTGGACAGTCCGGTATGGGATGCTTGGATGGAGGAGTGAGCGCGATCCAAGCGGGCGAGGTAGCCAGTGGCGTATCTTCCGTACCACAACAGCAGCAGCAGCAACCCATCACCAATGGAATTGTCAACAGTACCCCAGTCCCCGTATCCGTGCAACTCGAACAAACTTCTGGTATCGCCGTTAACGATAATGTCAATACTTGCAACGGCGGTCCGGGAATTCTTGTATTTCAGCAAAAGGCCCCGGTACATTCGAACGTAAACACCGCTGTCGCTGCTAATTCGGTGCCTGTGCTCGTAAGTCACATCTTCTCGTATCTTTTGCTTGACACTTTTTTGAAATCAGTTATTGTAACTTTGAGATTGACCCTGAGCGCAAAAGTTTGTTTTTTAATTTTGTCTGTCTGTTTTTCGTATATTCATACTTCGCTTAAGGTAGTTCTAACACAAAATCATAATAATGAGATTTCGTTGAAAATTTGTGCAAAATTTTTTTATATGATCTTGCATGCGTGTATCAAATTTTAAAAGGTTTCATCGTGTAGATATCGAGATATTTATTGTTAAAAATCATGTTTTTCAGAGCTCTCCCATAAGAGTACGTGTTAAATGTCATTTATTATTCATGATTTTCATAGGCATATAACGAGCACATATCACCTTGGATGACCTTGAATTTTGAGTATGTTGTTCTTGAAGCGATTTGCAACAACTAATCTTAATAAACTTAAGCTCAAAAATCATATGGCACAGTTGCTATTTTTAGGAGAACTAAATGGTGAAATAATCTCAAATTTGTTCAGCATTTTAATGCAATGATGAAGAACGTTTACATAGTTTTTCATGAATATATCTTTGTATAAATAAAAACCCGGGACTTTGGCTTTAGTTCACACGGGAAAAAAAACTTGATACGGCCCTTAGTGCAAGTACCTCCTTAAGGAGGTTCACGCGTTTGCCATGTTAAAATTATTTTTCAACTTTTTTTGCTAAATTTTTATGTGCACTGGGTTTAATACGATACCCAACTAGTGGTCGAATTTCAATGACATTTACCGTCTGGTAATCGAGATATTTATCTTTAAAAATCGAATTTTTTTGTGACTTTTCATAAGTCACCGTGTTAAAGATATTATACATTGAAAGTCGTTGTTTTTTTCGAATCTTAATAACTACATGGTTGAGCCTTTTTAAATTTTGCAAACACGTTAATACAATGCTAACGAAGATCTGTGCAATTTTTGAATAAATTCTGTCTCAAGAAATGTCAACTGATGATTTTACATCAAGTTAACGTACATAAGGACAAACTTTTGAATAGACTGTCTCGGTTGTACTACCTTAATAAAAACTTTAATATAAACCGCGAGGGCCGCTATAACCTGCCAGTACTAAATAATTGAGCCAAAAAATCAATCCTATTTGTTCGGTACGACCAATATGTTTGAATGAATTTTACAGCAAGCGCAGTTGCAAGCAGGCGTTCAGAGTGGTATGAGCGAGAGCAACAACAACCAGGGTACCTCCGGAGAAGGAACATTCAAGAAGCACTCGACTAATCCGGCGATAAGCGCCCTCGTAACTTCTCTCATGAACTCCGCTCAACAGTTCCAGCAACAGGCAGCAGGTATGCGATCCTGATGTCAACTATTCGGATTTACGATTCTTCCAAGTTTTATCAGCAATTTCGATGTGAATTAGCGAACGCGGCTGCAGCTGCTCAGACATCAACCAAGACGAACAACGCCGCGATCCTGAGCTTGTTAAACAGCAGTCCGGCTAATTTGGCCCAGCAGAAGGCTCAGCCGCGTAGAATCTCGCTCAACAGTTCGCTCCCGTCGCGGGTAATCAGTCATGGCAATGTTATAACTGTCCCAAGCACGACGGGTGGTCAAGTAAGTTCGTTTCTTCTTTCTGCTCTGATCGAGGACTCAAATTTATAACCTTAAGGATGTTTTGTTCAAAATCGAAAATGATGGAAAATTTTTGAAGATTTTACATAATTTTAAATAACATTTCTAAAAGGTTGGATTAAAATTTCACGATGATTTGGAAGCTCCTCATTAAGATATTAATTGTTGAAAATGGCTATTTTTTACCTTCCCATAAGAGCACGTGTTTTAAGTTGCAATTTCTTATAATGAATATCTCAGTAACAATCTTTCTCTAAACTTCATCTAATTTTTCAAAAAAAATTTCATCATTTTTTTGTGCGATCACGCAGAGAGTAGACCTGTCATCATTGGATGACCTGAATTTCAAATATGTTTTTCTTTAGTTAATTTGCAGTAACTTTTCTTAATACATTTTTACTCTCAATCGACTTCATATGGGCGAAAAACTTTGTCAAACTTTTGATTTTTCGCTCTACGGACTCAACACCCTTAAGATGGTTGATCTGTAAAATGTCCACGTGTGTACCAAATTTTAGAAGGCTTCGCCATCCAAAAGTCGAGATATTTTATAATAATCACATTTTTTTGTATCCTCTCCATTAGAGCGCATGCTAAAATGACAGTTTTCAACAACAAATATCTTGAATTCTAGACGGTCAAGTGTCCTTAAATTTTGTAGAGAGCTTTATATAACTTTGTTTAGTTTTTTAGAAAAATCCATCATATAAATTTTGTTAAGGTAGTTCTACCGTGGTTCTATGGTAAAAATGATTTTCTACAAAATTTTTTAAAACTTTGCACGTATGTTCTTTAACATAGTGCTCAAGTGTGTTTCAAATTTTAAAAGGTTTCTCCATCTAGAAATCGATACATTTATTGTTAAAAATCATATTTTTTTATAACTTTCCACAAGAGCCTGTGATTTTCAATATGAAATATACTGATTTCTAGATGAAGAAACCTTTTAAAATTTGACACCAATCTTTATACAGCATCAAAGAAGGTTTATCTAGTTTAAAAAAAAAATCTCAACTGATGATTTTACCTTCAGTTTACATAGAACGAAACTTTTAAACGGACCGTCGCGGTAGAAATGCCTTAATTAAATGTCAAGTACACCAAATATTTCTGACCTTAGATGACCTTGAAATCAGAATATATTGTTCTTAAATTAACACGCAACAATTTTTCTTAATAAACTTAAACTCGCAAATGACTTTGAACGTCAGAAAAACGTCATAAATACAGAAGAAAGTTTTTGATTTGACTGTCACAGACGAATCATCTTAATTAAATAAACAACGCTTTCTTCTTCAGGTACGGGTCAGCATAAGCTCCGCATTGACGAATCAGTTGGCTGGAAAGCAACAGCAGCAACCGGTAAAAGCGACTGCTGTCAGATTGGCCAGAGTTCAGGACTCGACTCTGGGTCTCTCGATGCCTGGACTGTCGGCTTTGCTCGCTGGTAATTAGTCGTTCAAGCGATACAAATGCTCGACTATTTAAAAGAAAGAAAGAATGAATGAATATTACCTTTGGCAAAAATTAGAAAAATGAAAATGAAAGATTGATTGATTGATTGAATTTTATTATGCCCTGGTCATAGTCTTAGGCAAATGAGCAATACAAAAAACCAAACGAGATTTATAACTTAGCTTAAAACTAAAACTAAATTCTCGCTAAAATAAAAATGACTATAATGATAAATAATACAATGAGTCCCAAACAAAGGAACAAAATAAGTAAAAATAAATAAAATAAGTAAAAAAAAAGAGAGATATTGACGAAAGGAAATAATTGTTGGAATTCAGGGACACCGTCGGCGGACAATCCAATACCGGGAATCAACAGTGCTTCGTCGCTTCTCGAGAGACTAACCGCGTCATCGAGTCAGAGCAGCCAGCCGAACAGCCCCATGACGACTCCACCACCCGCGGCCAATGTCAATCTCCAGGGTGTAAATCTCACTAGTCTACCGAACTCGATAAACGGTCTTCAAAACGTTCAAGTATCCTTTCCCGGCTTGTCGCAGCCGATTACGATGGCGCTGACAGTTTCCGCAGCCACGGGTTCAGTTACTCCGACCGGCGTCATCGTCTCTCTTCCGATATCCAGCGGGACCAATACCTCAACTACGGTCTCCAGTGTTTGTTTTTTCTTCTCTCTTTCACTCACTCTGCTATCCAAAACACTTTTAGGGACTCGCTCGCGCACTTTGGTCTTTTGAAAAAAAAAAAAACTGTAAAAATAATATTGACGTTGAATCATTGCAGATGGTCGCGGCTACCGTCGTTACGACGGCCGTTGCTGGCACAACACCGACGGTCGTTATAGCCAATCCTGCCAATACTCATCTCTCTCTGCCAATCGGTTCGTTCGATTATTCTTCACGCGAGTTTTATTCTTTCTCGTTGATTAACGGTATTATCAAAGATTGATTATGTCCGTTTAAATCTAGCTCAAATATTACCATCGGGAGTCAAAGGGCTGTCTCAACAAAATTTACGGGGAAATAATGCTGGTGTTGCAGCCGCTGCGAATCGTGCTCAGGTAAAGTCATTCCCCTTTTCTGTCGTACGGATGATCGAGGGGATTGAACGAGCATCGATTTATAGGGAGAGATTTGGAGATAATTAGAGACACAGATTGTTAAACAGGGAGGACAAGCTATACAACTGGTTGGATCTCAGAGGCCCCGATTGAATCAGATGGGTCGTCAAGTCCAGGTACCGAGCCAAGTCAAGTCCTCGGTATTGCAGAATCAGTTGGTAACAGTTGGAAAAACTATGACAGCGAGTCAACTTATTCTTTCGGGTAACAAGCAAGTTTTGACACCGATTATGGGTGAGTAGCAATCATTGAGCTTTCATACCGAGTACTGAGCATGCCCAATTAATCGTCAGACGAGTACGTCGAATGCTTCTCAACTCCGATAAATTTCGATCGAAATTTTTTGTATGAAAAAATTGGGCTTTGGGTTCGCTTCATTTTGTCTATCGGAACGTTAAAATGCATTCATGTTTCATGAGCATAGAATAGAATAGTTTATTATTATTATCCTACATGGTCCTTGGGTAGGAATATAGAGCGTACAGGGTAGAAAGTAGGTACAAAATATACACGTAAATATACAAGAGTACAAGAGAGATACACAGATACAATGATAGTGTAGTAAGTAACAAAAAGAGCAAAGCAGGAAAAGATATACAGTGGCGTATAAAAGTTTCGGGACAATCTTTTTTTTTTCATTTATTCGATAAAATATTCAATGCCTGAAACTCTTCATCATTTTAAGGAATCTATGGAATGGATAGCAGCTTAATATATTTTTTTTGTATGACGTATTGTTTGTGTGCAGCGTCGCATAATGCGTTTGGTCACTCTGCAGTATTGGGCCACTTGGCTCTGGTTGTGCGGTTTGTTCACATTTTCTTTCGTATTGGTTCAAAACATAAAGAATAATGAAAAATCAGTGTACTTTCTGTCGCGATGGCGAAACACACGAAAATTCGAGTCCAATAAATCGTATTAAAATTGTCTAAAAAAGATAAAAGTTAACGTGTTATTGCAAATACGCAATCTGTCAGGAAAAGCACGATGTGCTGCTGTGATCGCTGCCAAGGGCATGGCAACAAAGTACTAACTCTAGTAAAGAAATTGAACCATGTTTTGTTATTTTTGGAATTAGTAGTTTTATTTTTTCAAACGCATTACTATATGGCCCAATACTTTTGCACACTCATTAAATAAAAATTATTGAATGATTAATTGTTTGAGAGAAATATCACTCTTTATAATATGTTGTTTTCAAATAAAATTATATACCATTGTCATCTCTCGTTTGTATATCCTGAACCATCGTATTTCTATGTAATATCCACAAAAAATAGGTTGGTCCGAAACTTTTGCATGCCACTGTATATAAAAGAAGTGCGCAAATATAAATCTAATCTAAAATAAAATAGAGAAGAATTTAATAATAATACTGTTATACAATTTGAGTTATGCAAATAAAGAAAAAGAGAATGACGATTATGAATGAATGAATAATTTTATTAATGCCCTGATAATGCCTTAAGCAAGGGTAATACAATAATTAGTATTATAATAATAATAGTATACAATAATTAATTATGAAAGTAAGAGAAAAATGTTTCGTTCAGGGACGAGCAAACCCGTCCTCATGGCGAGTCAAGCAGCTTCAACGTCACAGGCGGTAGCACCGAACAAGCATACCCTCTTGGCGAAATCTCTTCATGGTAGGACGGCTACCACCACACAAGTTAATCCGCAGAGCCAAAATCTCGGAGTGGCTAGCCTCTCACAGCAACAGGTGCGATTTAAAAAAAATTGATTCTACTCCAGTTAATTATTAGTTATTTAATAATGTCCCTACTATAAACTCGTTCTTTTACACTTGCAACAGTAATATTTTAAAGAAATTCTCGTATCGCGTAAATATTCGTTAAAAAAAAGTTGCCAAAATTTGACAACGTTTAAGGAAATAGTTTTTCAAATGAGTTATAAAAAATATAGACAATTTTTGTTATTAGTATTTAAAAATCATTGATTTTATAATCACTTCTCACGTGTAAATTCATGAGAGACGATCGATTTATAAAATATATAAAAAATGAATATAAAAATTAAGGTAGTTCTATCGTTTTATCGTTTTCTTAGAAAAATGAATATAAAAATTAAGGTAGTTCTATCGTTTTATCGTTTTCTTAGGAATTCATTGAAAATATGCATAAACTTTCTTTGATATAGCATGCATATGTGTAACAATTTTTAAGAGGTTTCATCACGTAGAAATCGAAATATCAATTGTTAAAAATTTCAATTTTGCAGTACTTTTGCATAAGAGCCCGTGTTAAATACTGTGATTTTTAATCCAAAATATCTTCAGTTCTAGATGGCAAATCATCTTAAAATTTTGCGTAGCCTTTTATTATACTTCAATGAAGCTTCCTTTAGTTTAAAAAAAATGAGAGAAATACGTAGAACCAAAATAAAGATACTATATAAAGGTATATAAAAGTGCACGTGCCAAAGAAGAAATATAAAGGCCGAGTATTGGATATACTCAAAAGCTGGGCACTACTATTAACGTGGCCAAAATTAAAGAAAAGTGCCTTTTTCAATTGAACAATGTTTTTTTTTAATTTATCCGAAAGTTTGGTTTTTATTTTAATTTTGTAAAAAAATTTGATAAATGACGTTTTGTTTTGTGTCTTGCAGTATACCAAATTTTGTTTTTCCTTTATGATATTACTAATGGAAAAAGAAATTTTAGTTAAAAGGCTGACTACTGGGTGTTTTACCCTATGAAAATTTAAATTACTAAATTATGAAACAAGAAACATTAAAAAATATGAAATATGAAATTTCAGTTACAGCAGCTGCAACAGTGTCTGGCGGCTCAGCACAAGGCAGCAGTAGCTGCTGGAAATTCACCCAGCAGAACGCAGATTCAACGAAACTCGGCCTCGGCGCCTGCCGCTGAAGATTCACTCTGAATATGTTCAAAACAATCTACACCGACTTTTATCATTCATCCTTCTTTATGTTTCATGTTTAAAAATCTAATAATTGAAGCCTCAACCGATTTGTATTCCAACAACAAACGAACATTGTAGAAAGAGGGGGGAAAAAAAACAAATGTGTATTGGGATTGAAGATATTAGTGAGTACGCGTGCCGGTATGAGGAAACGGGCTTCAAATAATAATAATAATAATAATAAACCTCGAAAGCTTTTCGAACAAAGCGCACACATTTGTTCATTCGCGGCACGTTATTCGATCCGTTTAAATGTTAACGCGATTCATTTTCACCCTCGTTTCAATTACGTCGTTATACGCGTGTATATATCAATTTAAAAAAAAATCATGTTTGTGCAATAAAAAGACTTGAAAAAAAAACGAAATAATAACGATGATTAGAAGCTTGAAATTCCGTGAAAAAAAAAGCCGGCACGCGAACGCGCTCCTATTCTACGAAGGTTTCGATTATAATTGTACATACCGTATTCACAGGTACTACTTAATACCTTATAGAGTAAATACTATGGTATATCATTTGTTTTTATATTAAAATGAAAAGAAAATGAAAAAAAAATGGAAAAAGAAGAGCTGTTCTTATTGAGACGTCGGCCGTAGCTTGATTCACCCGACCGTTGAGCGGTTTTCCCGAACCGCGTCTGAACAAGTATCCTGACTGCGTAAGGGAAAAGAAAACAAATGTTGAAAAATATATAATTTGTATATTTACATAAAAATAGCATTTATAATAGATCGATAACAATATATAAATTAGAATAGAGAATCGAAAAATATGGCATACACCCATACGACTTGAATCCAAATAAATAAGTACCTAGTTACATTTGATATATAGTGCCAACAATATTGTCATCGTTGCAACGAGAAGGGTTCGTAACCATTCTGCGTCTCTTGCATTGATTTCGAATGAGCTATTCTTTCGTATCACGAGCAAAAAAAAACACTCGCTGTTGAGCAGCCTCGTTTTTTTTCCCCGTAATCCCTTAAAACAGAGAGAAAGAGAGCTGAAATACCTTTTTTTTTCGTAATAATCGTAAGCTGTGCGTAATGCAACCACCCTTTGCTCCTTTTTGTTTGGCAAATGAACCCGTTGATGCATCGAGGTACAGCTTTTATAAAATACTCTTAAATGACAATTTTCTAACTTTCATCACCACCCTTACGACTTGATACTTAATATAATATTAGAATGTCTTTGTTCATGAAGAGAAAGATGTACAATCAACGGTTACGCCCACAGTTTGATTTTTCACAAATGGTCCTCTTTTGACGAGTTCACTCGACTAGTTTATTAGCTATTAAATTATATCATTTCGAAGTGAAAAGAAAGAAATGGATAATTAGGACATTTGGGGGATGGTTGGAGCGTGTAGAAACGATAAGCTCCTTCACTGGGGAAAAAAGAACAAAATTATTTTAAAAACTGGGGAAAAAATTGAATAGATTGGCCTTTAAAAATAAATACAAATAATTTAAGAAATATTAGAAGGCAAGAAAATATTGATAAATAAATTTGAGAAGAATGGGCGGCAAGCTTGAGCCATTAAAAAAATTATTATGAACAGACAGATTGATCTATTTTGAGGTAGTACTATGGTAAAATCAATGCCGTGTTATCGAGCTCAAATTTGGTATACTTTCAATTTATACGTCTATACATCTCTCTACTAAATTTTCAACCGATTGGCTCATACATTTACGAGATATTTATTGGCGAAAATCACAATTTTCTGTATTGTCCCGTAAGAGCACGTGTTAAATATTGCGATCTTCAACTCTGAATATTTTGACTTCTGGATAGTGAAAATTTTTAAAATTTTGCATAGCTCTTTGAAGTACATTTAAGAAGTCAACTTTAGTTTTTTTTTAATCATACAGTTATTATTTTTTCACGATTTTCATGTGTACGTAGCAAGTACAAATCATCTTGGATGACCTTGAATTTTAAGTATGTTATTCTTGAAACAATTTGTAACAACTTTTCTCAATAAACCTAAGCTCACATGGTAAATCACATGGTACGGAGAAATAAAAAACCAAATTTTACCTCAAATACACGGTTTCGATTCTACCGTAGTACTACCTTAAGGAGGTACTTGTATTTAGCGATTTAAAAGATAATTTTTTTTTAATTTGCATAAACGTTCCTTAACATCGTACGCAAGCGTGTGTAAAATTTGAAGAAGTTTCAGTATTAAAATCGAGATATTAAATATTGAAAAACACAATTTTTTTTGAACTTACCACAAGAGCTCACGGTAAATTTATTATTTTCAACATTGAATATCTCGATAACTAAACGGCGAAACCATCTCAAATTTTTCCAGCATTTTAATGCAATGGTGAAAAACGTTTACATGGTTTTTTCAATACAATATCTTATATAAATAAAAACCTGGGACTTTGGCTTTAGTTCACTCGAGGATAAAAAACTTGATACGGCCCTTACGCAAGTACCTCCTTAAAAAACAGACTGTCCGGGTCAACGTTTTGTCCATTTGTCAACAACTTGTCGCAATATCGAACCCTTAATCACGAAGTATGCATTTTTCGTTTCGATATTGGGAATAGTAGAAAAAGCATATTTAGAATATGTGCTACGGGTGGAGCATGGATGACTGTTTGTACGAGTACTCTGTCACCCATCGTTTTAAATTGAGCAAACGAAAAATCAAATTGCTTCATTTCCATCGTTATTAAGTAATAAGACGAGTGTTCAAGAGACTCAAGATGAATTTGCAGAAAGAGTTGGCTGATCAACCTCAGGTCGACTGTCCGCGGAGTTGCTCGTCGCAGAGAGGAGAGGCTCGATGGTCGTCATCTCATGAGCCTTGTCTATGCCCCATTCGCTCTCGGGGTCGGAAAATATGTTGGACCCTTCGAAGAGCTCGTCTTCGTAGGAATTTTCCGAAAGGTCGTCCATACTCTGATGATTATCATCCGTGTACAGAGACTCCGTTGTAGCTGTACACATATTATTGACGATTAAAGTCTTTCTGGTGAACGGATTTACCAGCTTGAACTAATTGCAAAATATGAAGAAATCACAGAAATAACATTTTCGTAACAATTATGTATCAGTTACCAAAATTTGACAAGTTTTTTAACTGTTGTATATCAGTTACGAAAATTATTTTTACTGTGTTTGCTGGAAAAATGTTAGTTTATAAAAATGTTGGTAAAGAATTACCATTGGTCAGAGTGTGCTGAGAGAGCCACGTTGGCTCGTCCCACTCGTCGAATTGAAGCTTCGTATTAACTTCAATCTCATTTGGCGTGAGCATCCCGTGAGTATCCGAGTCAGTTACGTCAAATATCTCCGTAACTCGTATCTTATTATCCTCATCCATATAGTAATAGGCCATTATGGCTTCCTGATCGGATGTAACTTGTAGAATATTTTCAAAGGTATCGTCGTAGCTCGTTCTGTCAGACATGTTTATGACGCAACTCGATTTTCGAGAACAGTCGTGCTGGTCGTGCTCCCAAAGTTGCCTGCGAGTTTATTCATTTTCAGATTATATGGATTAACAAATTACACAAGTCTACAAAACAAAACTATTTTTTGGGTTTCTGTTTAGATGCATATAGATTTTCATTATATATATCGAAAAGAAGCAAAATCTTCGGTATACTGCCCCATAAAAGTTTGTTTTTGTCTGTTTTATATTGAAAAACGGGTTTTTAAGTTTTTGGTAAGGTGATGCCGTAGATGTACCCCATAAGAGTGGGGGTTTAAGGTGTAGTTTTGAACAAAAAAATATTTCAACTTCCATACACTGAATCTTCAAAAAATACATTTATTGTTGAATAGTAAAAGTTTACCTGACCCTGAATTACTTTGAATTTCGAGTATATTATTTTCTAGTCAATTTGGAAGAACTTTAAACATTTAAAAAAAGGAGAGATTTTCTCATACGACAGTCACTTGACAACTGGTTCAACTATAAAAATAATATGAAAATTAAAAAAATAATACACTTGAAAAAGGTTTCGAAAACATTAATATTTTCAAAACTTGAACAATGAGTAAGTTTTACTTTTATATAGAAAAATGATATGGCGTTAAGTCTGTCATAGCGACAAAAAAACATTGAAAAAGTACAAAAAATATTCAATTCCGATCTTTATTTTTAAGTTTTTTGCATTTTTAGCTTATTACTGATTCTTATTTTTTAATAAAAATGATTTGAATGTGGAAGAAAAATTATTTGTAATTTGCAATAAATTTACGAGAAAATAGGTAATTTTTCTTAAAACTCAATATATCGTTCTGATTTCTATAAAAAAATACTTTAACCAAAATAACTATATTTTTCCCTTTACTAGTTTCGTAAAAGAAATCAAAATTTCACACTCAGAACCCAGTCTTAAATTTCATGTAGACTTGTATTATAAAATAAAGCAATGAAGGATAAATTTTCGAAAAACTTACATCTCGTTATTATACTGAAGTGAACAGTTGGCTCGCTGATTCTTGCAGGATACGTAATCGGTATCCTCGGCGGCTTCCATGTCGTAGATACTCGTTCCGTATTGTCTTATAGCCAATTCGCATTTTATGCTCTTTGTCAATTGAGGATAATAAATATTCATCTTTGGGAATATTAGTGTCAATTGTTCCAAGAAAAATCGACTAATCTCCAACAGATTGTTACGCAATTTTGGAGCGTTCACAATGAACCTGTGAAAATTAAAATGATAAAAAAAATACAGTTATCCAGAATGTAAAGATCAGAAAAAAGGATATATGCGATGATGGAAGGAATTATTTGCTTGTGAGCGACGTAAAAGCTGTGCGTGTTAAGAGCGAGTGAGAACAGAGCTTGGACTTGCTGAGGGTTTGCAGCTTACCGTGAGGAGAAAGAGAAGGAATTTAAGTGCATGGCGCGCTTCTTCGTCTTTTTCTTCGGTTCTCTAAGTAGGATATTCCCGATAACTTTGTATTCCAATGTGCATGTTTCTACAGTATTTCCTACCAGACTAACGAGCAGATTTGCATCATTTCTTCATTTTATTAAAAAAAAAAGAAAAAAAAAAGGAAAAAGAAAAATTGTAAGCGATATCACGTGATTCGACGAATGTTTTTTCAGCTCTTATTCTCGCCGATTCGCAATTATTTTCTTCGTTCATTCATCAGAGATTGTTAGCAAGCGTATGAAAAAGTGACATTAATGAGAGAATAAAACATCCAACGAATCATGCACAAGGGCCAAGCTGACTACTCGTCCACAAACTATTTTCAACTCACTTTGTGAATGTGGCGTAAACGACGTCCGCAGGTAGAGTGTACGGTAGACTGAGAAGTGAAAGAATTTTCACGCTTCTGTGCTTGAATAGCCAATTTATGATTCCCTTGTTCGCTGAGTCTATCGCGTCCTGAAATATCGTCATTACCGGCTCTGGTAGATTGGCAACCAATGCCTCCTGTTTTTTTTATATAAAAAAGAAAAAAATGTCTTATCAGAACTGGATGAATTATTGCATAAAATGAAATAAAGATATTCGATCAGTGTTTCGAAACTAAATGAACAACGATCAATATTGTTTCAAATTTATATTTACATAATTTTCGAGCAAATTCATTATTTAATTACTTTAAAATAATGGAAACTAACGTTATTCAAGAACATATTATTTCGATTCATTAAATAACAAAAAAAACACTCTCATCCATTTTTATTGGATTAAAAAAAAAATTCTTATCATTCATTCGCTTCATACATTTTTAACGTATAAATATTTTTTTTCTCGAAACATATCTCTGTAGATTTCTATTTACCTGTCTATGAATTTTACATTCCAAACATTCGGGATCGTATTCCATATTATCATCGAGGGTTTCCAAAACTACGAAGGTCGACTGCACAGCCAAACATCTTGTACAATTTATTAAATTATTACGATGCAGAAACCTGAGAGCATCATCAAATCCTTGCTTGCACATGTTTGAAAGAATCTGAAAAGGAATGAAACGATGCAAAATGTTGAATAACCATTAGTGCAGTTATTCTTAAGGGTGTGTGGGACAGACAATCCCAGCAAGTTTTTTCAGTCTTGGTTTGACTATATCAATTAGTAACTTGAGCATATTTTAACAACACTTTAAACATTTTTTATTTTACATTGAACAAATTTTAGTCAAACGTTTTGACATTACTGTCTATACAAAAAGAACACTACTACGAATATATTTTAAAAATTCACAAGAATCCCATATTTTTAAATTTGCAATCAGGATAAATTTACGAATTGTTTATAAAAAGCAATGCTAAGGTAGTTTTATCGGTGCAATGAAATCAAATTTTTTTAATCTCAATTTATCTCGATACCATGTGGTTTTTGAGCTCCCATATTTTTAAATTTGCAACCAGAATAAATTTACGAATTGTCCATAAAAAGCAATGTTAAGGTAGTTTTATCGATGCAGTCAAACAAAAAATTTTTTATTTCAATTTATCTCGATACCATGTGGTTTTTGAGCTTAAGTTTATTAACAAAACATGTTACAAATTGTTTCAAAAACAACATGCTCAAAATTTAAGGTCATCCAAGGTGACCTTGAACTTGTTACGTATGTATGAAAATAGAAAAAAATCATAATCTTAAAATTTTTTAAAAAACTAAAGCTTTTTTGAACTACACAATAAAAATCTGTGAAAAATTTCAACAAGTTCCACAACTTAGAAGTCAAGATATCTAAATAAATCGATTTTAAATTTAGCACAATATTTTTTCATATGCTTAAGAACAAAATATAAAAAATTTATCAAATTCTCATATTTTTAAAAATATCGCTCGTACATCCTTAAGATAGAATCTCTATTAATTCTCACCTCAGGGTTTGGAGGAAAAAGTATCCTTGCAAATCTGTAGATATTTTGTCTCGACAATTCGACACTCATGTTTGCCACGTTGACCTAAAAATGAGAATCAATTATTTATTTGTGGGTGAGAGAAAAGGGATGAAAAGTAGTTTGATCATTACGTGAAACAATTGGGAAGAAATGTCCCTCGGGCAGATATCGCTCTCACCGCAAAAAGGACTTATCGTAATGGTGTTTTCGTCGAGGGTCGGTAAATTATCGCTGAATCCGCCATCCATGTACCTTATACCGTGGAATCTCGGAGGTAATATTCCCGAAAAAAATGGAATGAAGGAACTTGCCAACAGTGCCTTAAAAAAAGAAGTGAATAAATAAAAATTAATTATAGTGGTTACCGTTAATTAAAAATTCAATATCATCATTAATTATCCACATATTTCATTACTAAATCAAGTTCGATAGCAAAAATTCTTTATTTAAAAAAAAATATAAAAAAATGGTTTTGCAAAAAAAGTAAATAGTTATTAAAAAGTAAAAAAAATTCAACAAAAATATAATTATATTTATTATATGATCTTTGCGCGACTTCGTCTGCGTTGACATCAAAATTTTGTGAATACAAACATTTAAAATTTAAAAATTCTGCAAATGCATCATTTTCCTAAATTTTTTTTCAGAATATTTTTTATTTGATAATTCAAAATGTCCACTCAACAATGAATTTTGACTCATGTCTGTAGCTATAATAGTTTTCAATATATTACAAAAAAGAAACTTGAGAAAATCTTAAAATGGCGAAGTTTTCAATTTCGCATACTTTTCGAAAAAAAAAAATGTTTAATTTTTTTTCTTTGGCAGAACTTCATTTTGTGAAAATAGAAATGACTTTTCATCGAATTTCAACAAAATCGAAGGGTGTCGATTCCAATCATTGATCAAAATGAGATGGAATATCACCCATATATAGTAGTCATTTTTCAGATATCTTCAAATGTTCCATTGCAATTTCGGAATAAAAAGCATATACATATATAAAAATTTTTCTATTAAAATATGCAATGCCTGGTAAAAATGTCAAGTCAATAAATCGCTAATTGACGAGTTTTGTGGACACAAACATATACGAAAGCTTCATTTTTTTCTATATAAGATCAGACGAGAAGGAGAATGACAAATGGTGTAAAAAATTACTTGTAATAAATCCTCCCGGGAATTAAATTGTGAGACGATGACGTTCTTTCCATCGTAGACCCGAGTGAGAGAGATGTGAAGCTTTCCGCTGACTCTGATGTGAGCGTCATCCGGAAGATCCTAAAAATGGACCATTTTTACAATTATAAATATTTAGCGTTTCGATGTTGTTCCCAGCATTATTTGGTATTATAGAGAAAAAGGGAAGAAAAACCTTCTGCAAGCTTTCCAAAAGTATCTGCTGTACATTGAAGGATGGACTGAAGGGTCCGAGTGTCCTCAATCTGGCCTCTCGAGCAACTCGTAGAACGTTGCTCGTCATCTCGCCTGAAATTTTTCATTCAAATTCATTTTATCAAGAACGATAATTTATTGTCAGAAGTACGGAAGACACGAGAGTTAAAAAATGAAATTCGATGCTCATTATTCTCGAGACAGGTACAATACAGGTTTAACTTTTGAAATTTGGACTCGTCTTTCCTCAAAGATAAGCCTATCGATAGCCGAGCTCTCATCATCAGGAATAGACTCTCTTTGTTAATGAAAAAAAAAAGGAGCAGAATTTTATCGCGAGTTCGTCGAAGCGAACGATTATTCTCTCCTGCTTAAATGTGTTCGTTTATCGGAATAATGATTGTGGATGTAGATGTTACCGATATAAGAGAGAATAAATAGAAAGAGATTAAAATGGAGCATTTGTCGAATGAAAGAGAGGAATATCATTATTTTGGCGAATCGCAATAACTGCTCCATAAATAAAGCGTTTCTTTTTTTTTTTGAGGATCTTCCTTTTCCATTTTCTTCTCATCTTCTTCTCCCTTATCTGCTCATGTTCAAGAGTCTTGGAGAACGATCATCGTTTCCTGATCGAGATTCTTTTGTGCGTTCGATCGTTCACTGATAAATCGTCTAAAAATTGAAATGAAGCAGTTATCTCGAATACCCCTCGAACGTGAGTGCCAAGCGGTAAAAGCGTTGTTGGCGCATCATAGTCTTTAATAGTGATGTTGAAATATTGATATATCTCGTTGCATAAACAAACAAAGGCTGCGGTTATCGGAACGAACGTGCGGGTCATTGACCAAAAACGAAGAAAAAGAAAGGAGAGAGAGAGAGAGAGAGAGATTCGCGAGTTCTCAATGTACGAGGAAATAAAAGAGAGTCGTAGTAGAAATGGCAATATTGCTCAGGCATATCGCACATGGAGAAATAGGAATAAAGCTTTTCATTGTTTTTTAGTGGATGCAAAACACGAATAAGGAGAAGGAGAGCATGATTCATTACGAATTGGCCTTTTCTAAGCTTGACCCACTTATCAAGTGTGTTTGCTCGAAACGCGGTCATATTGCCTGTGCAATATTATATCATTGCACTATTCTCCGCGTTGGGATACGTGAGTCGCATGAGCGAGATTCTCGATCGCTATCGGCCATCAGAAACGAAAACAAAAAATATTTTCGTCGATTTGAGGAAATTTTGAGCGATGTGGGCAATCGAGCCTGATTCTTGTAAACAAAGATCGAACAAAAAACATTTGTACCCGCTGCAACTGATTAAATTCTTGCAGAGAGATTCATTGTTTCCTCATTAAATAGAAAAAAAACATGTATGCGGCGCACTGGTGATAAAAATTGCAATGAGATAATGATGATTCTGGGAAAATGAGCGATTTGTTGCAGTCTTGCTAAGAGATAATGAACAATGAATAGCAGCAATATTGGTAAGCATAGAGAAAATTCAATAGTGCGTATGACAAAAAAAAAAATAATATTGATGCGTATTGCCGATGACGAACAAGAGTTGAGTTGACTCACCAAAGGGCAAGTCGCAGAGAAGGCAACATGCCGCTATCGCTCCTGCGGAAGCTCCGCTGATCTTGTCTACAAGTAAGTGCGGTGTGTATTTCTTGAAACATGCCGCTACTCCAACGTGGTAGATACCCAGGAAGCCGCACCCGGCGAATGACAGATTCATTATTTTTCCTGAAATTTACAAATAATTAACATCATTTACAAAAATTGAAAAACTGTACGATACATACGAGAAACAAAATTAGTACACTGTACCGAAGCAAAGAGAATACTCAAAGTATCCTCTCTCTTCTAGTTGAGAAACAATAATAAGGAAGAAATAATTTGAGAAACATTAATGCGAATAATTTGAGTATAACACGGGTAAGCTCTGACCCTGATGGTCTTATCGTCATTGCTTATCATTGATATATCAACAAAACCAAGATCCCTTTAGGATAAAACGATTGATAGCGCTGAAAGAGAATAATTGCGAAATTATTGTTATCTCCTGTAAACGCACAGAAGAAAATAGATGAGCGGGCAGGAAATTGACTTTGATACGAGTTTATGACAAATTCATCAAAATTATATTTAACAAAATTAGAGGAAACAAAACAAGAGGGAAAGAGAATGGAAACCAGAAAAATTCAACTCTATCGTCAAATTTCAACAAGTGATCAGGAGAGTTGAAAAGAGAAATGCTCGTAGACATGAAAAAGCTCTCCAGTTTGTAACAGATTTACCAAAACTATGTTTTTAACAAAATTAAAGGAAACGAAACAAGAGGGAAAGAGAATGGAAACCAGAAAAATTCAACTCTATCATTAAATTTCAACAAGTGATCAGGAGAGTTGAAAAAAGAAATGTTCGTAGACGTGAAAAAGCTCTCCAGTTTGTGACAAATTCACTAAAATTGTATTTACGAAAATTAGAGGAAAAGAGAATGGAAACCAGGAAAATTCAATTCTATCGTCAAATTTCAACAAGTGATCAGGAGAATTGAAAAGAGAAATGCTCGTAGACGTGAAAAAGCTCTTCAATTTGTGACAAATTCACGAAAATTGTATTTACGAAAATTAGAGGAAAGGAGGATGGAAACCAAAAAAAAATTCAACTCTATATCGTCAAATGTCAACAAGTGATCAGGAGAGTTGAAAAGAGAAATAGCTCGTAGACGTGAAAAAGCTCTCCAGTTTGTAAAAAATTCACCAAAATTGTATTTACGAAAATGAAGAGGAAAAGAGAATGGAAACGAGAAAAATTAAATTTTATCGTAAAATTTCAACAAGTGATCGTACATACGTCTTCTAACATAGGTGACGAGTACCTATCTCACGAATATAATGGCTCCGATTTCTCACAAGGTAAATTCAATTTTTTCGATTTTGCAGTTGAAATTCACCACTCGTGCTTCACTGTCAATTATTGTGTTACGTCCCGAGTAGTCTCGCGAATATTCGTGCAACGATCCAGCAGAAGAAGGAACCGATTGAAACAAGAACGCGCCACGAGAAAAATACGTAACAAAATATGCGATCGTGACGTTCAATCCGTACAGATACGACGCTCTTTTCTTATTGGCCGAAAATTTGTGGTGTGGTTAGAGCACCGCCCACGATGTACTCATCTCGTTTTTCTCTCGATCTCTCTCGTTAAACAGCACGACTCCAAAATTGTGTTTTATTGCCTCAATAAAGATTTTATCTTTAACGAAAAAATAGGAGAATCGCTCGCTATTTTTCAAAATTATACAGAGAGCAAGATAGAGAATGTTGTTTCGCGGCGGAGATTCTCGCGCGTCAATTCGACGAAACTCCTCGCTTGACAGAAGTCTTGTACGCGTGTAGCATCAGCACAAAGCATCATCGTGCGTCATTCGAAATACATACATATTTACATCAATTGTAAACAAAGTGCAAATGCAAAACTGCACTGTCGCCTGTCACGTAAACAAAACCACGTGAGGCGACCTCTGCAACACTTACAAATTGTTTTGTAATCTCTTACCGACTATTGTTTCGAATGAATGCTAACTTTTCGAAACGCGATCACTATTGTATATTGTTTCGTTTTAGTACATCTATTTATTGTCAATTATTACCTGTTGACAAATAATAGAACTAAACAGCATTATCTCTTGACAAATAATAAAGCTAAACAATAACCCGGATGAGATAGGTAGGTATGTCAGAAGAGTGCCGCAAGGCACACAAGTATGTCTGTTTTATCAACAACTGGTTGAATATATGTCAATATTCTAACACACTTTTTTTTTCACATAATTTTTTTTTCGCTATTTTACAAGTACTTCAAGTATTTTAATTATTTCGAAATAATAAAAAATAAGTCACGATGACTCATTAATCTCAATAATTAATTACATAATTCCCATGACAAATACCGACTACCGACATGCATTCACCGGACGATGCATGAGCTCTACGTAACCAAAAGTTTTCTTGTCAGAGGTTAATTTAGAGAATAATAGAAAAAACGTGTAATAAAGTATTTATTTACTATGTTTTCTACGCCAGTTAATTCCGTTAACTAAAAAAAATATATTTCACATTGCTTTGGGTACGTGGAAAAATTCATTAAATATAGGATGACGAAACTACTGTTAGGTTATTTTTTATCTGTCAAATTCTTTTTTCACATGCTTTTTTTGTATGTAAAATATTATATATTTATTATGTAATAGTTTTTCTTGTGTAAGGAAAATGTAGAGACATTCTTTCAAAGTTGCTTCATTTTTTAACAAGATTAATATGGAAATTTCGTTATTTATGGTTTTTCACTTGGATGACAGATCAGCTCCTAATCAGAATGGAGGATCCCAATTCTGATAGTTTCTTCGGTCGTTGGACATGGAATTGGACAGATTTGTGTGGATTTCGTGGGAGTATAATACCCCTTAATCCAGACACGCATGATTTGGGACTGTGTTTTCAACAGATCTGTCTTCAAGTTTGTAATTCAATTTAAAAAAAAAATAAGGCAGTACGTCAGCTCTACTCTTCGCTTCTCTACTCATAACCATATTTTTTTATATTTCATCTTGAAATTGGCTGCTTTAAAAAAATTAACCATTTTTTAATAAATTTATTCAAAAAAATCCTTCGTAGTTTTAAAGAGCCAAATTTAACTTAAAATATGGTCATAATTAGAGAAACAAAGAGTAGAGTCAACGTACTGCCAAAAAAAAATACAAAGACAAGTGTTTTCTGATTACTCATTATGACAGATTCCCAATTAATTTATTTAATCGTTGCAGATACCAACACTCGCCCTGATGGCGATAATATCGGCATATTATTGCGGAAAGAGCAGTTATTCCAGTATATACTCCTCTCACATTGCCATCAACTTAAGACTGCTAGTAACAACGTGCTTAGCTTTACTACCGGTTGTCAGAGCCTACATAATCCTCACAAACACAAATCTACTACCATTCCACAATTCAAACACACACGACAGCCAGAGCAACATTTCCAGCGTAGACAAATGGTTGTTTCACAGTCAGGAAAATAATACGAGTAACAATCGGATCCTTGGAATGTTGATGGATAAGAAAGGGAATTTTGTCAGTTCGGCATTTAAGGACGAGGAAACTGCAGCTAAGCCGATTGATTATTTAGTTGCTGGAACGGAAGGTCTGGCTTGGGTGGTTCACATCTGCTTTATCTTGACTCTACGCCGTAACAGCAATGAGCACCTGCGTGGTCCGGTAGCCATAAGAGCTCTAATTTTCATGCTGATCGGAGTCTCCGCTCTCCTACTGAGAACACACTCGAAACACAATCCTCACGATGATGTGCTGTTAAATTTGTCACTGGGTTTCAGCATAGCAGAAGTTACGCTATTGTCTTTCTACATACTAACATTAATACCAGGACGTCGATCCTCGCGATATCGAGAAGTATGCTTTATATATCTGTACAATTTATTTATTTTTTCTGCTTTTTAATCAAATTTAAAAATAATTGAATGAATTTTGAAACAGGCAACGGAACGCACGGCACTTTTAAATTCGCCAAGTTCTTCGTACGTGCATTTTATGGAAGTCCAAGATCCGAGCTATCTCGGTACTGCGATGGAAAATTCAACACTTTTATCGAAGCTCGTCTTCCACTGGGTTACGCCCTTGATGGAAAAAGGTGTCAAAGGATTGTTAAAGCATCCTGACGACCTTTATGATCTTCCTGACGACATTACGGCGGCTTCGATCAATTATAGAATCGATAAAAGCGTCAGACTGGCGGTATGAGCGATTAGAAAAAATTTTTTTCATATTAGCTCTCAAGGTGGTCCGATGATTTTCGACTATTCAAGATTTTGTGATGAAATTTGGTGTATTTTTAGATTAATATGTTGCTCGTCTTGTGTCCAAATTTTAATATCATTCGCTTGCTAGAAATTGAGATATTAATTCTTAAAAATCAGAAATTTTCGTTATCTCTCGTAAACCTTAAAAGCTGTGATTTTTCACGATAAATATTTCGAATTCTAGATTGTTAAGCATCTTCAAATTTGGTATACCAATGTTAATACAAATTTTGAATCGATTATTATCTTGGAAAAAAGATTAATGAATAATTTTGCCTTTACATCGAATGCTCAACCTAAATTTTGTACTGTTTTTGTACACAGCCTCAAAAGATAGGGAGAAACAGCATTAATGGTTCTATTTCCGAGACTCCCGATGTCGATGTTGTCTCATCGAGGAATAACTTATCATTGCTGAGACTCTTGCATCGATGCTTCGGCTGGCACTTCTATGCAGTCGGTATTCTCAAATTTGTCGCTGACTGTACGGGGTTCGTAGCGCCTCTCCTACTGAACAAGATCGTGGGCTTCATTGAGGACAAGGATCAGCCTATGTCGTACGGTTATATGTACGCAGTTTTGATGTTCATAAATACACTTTTGGGTACGAAAATGTAATACGTTTTTTCTATCAGCTCCGATAATGCTAGCTTGAGAAAGATTAAATTTGAGATAATACAAATAAGTATTTTATAGGGATGTGCGAATAATTCGAACTTTTGAATTATTCCTTCGGAATCGAATATTAATATTCGATTCGAACGATATTCGCACACCCCTAGTATTTTATTATTTCATATTATTATTTTATGTAACAGTAATTTGTTATTTTTCAGGTGCCTTTTGCATCACTCACTTCTCCTTCTCGATGTCCATCGTCGGACTAAAAATTCGAGCTGCAATCGTGACCCTTGTCTATCGAAAAACACTTCTCTCTTCGAACGTCCAGCTGAAGCAACAGTTCACTTTTGGCGAGATCGTGAATTTTATGAGTACCGACAGCGATCGAATCGTCAACAGTTGTCCCAGTTTTCACACGTTTTGGAGTATACCGTTGCAGGTAATTAAAAATATTAGGCAAACGGATTTTACAAAGATGTGTAAAGTCATTGAACGAAATATTATTTCTAGTTGGCCGTAACGTTGTATCTGCTGTATCTTCAAATCGGCGTGTCATTTCTTGCTGGTGTTGGTTTCGCAATAATACTTATACCAATAAATAAATTATTGGCAAACAAGATAGGAAAATTGAGTACGAAAATGATGAACTACAAGGATCAGAGGGTACGATTGGTAGGAGAAACTCTTCGTGGTCTCACGACGATCAGGCTGAACGTCTGGGAAGAATATTTTCTTCGCAGCATATTCAGGCTTCGAGAGAGAGAAATAAAGTACTTGAAAGGACGTAAATATTTGGACGCTCTTTGCGTTTATTTTTGGGCAACGACACCCGTCCTTATCTCAGTATTGACCTTTGGGACGTACGTGCTTCTCGGCAACGAGCTCAATTCAAAAACTGTATTCACGAGCATGGCTCTTTTGAATATGCTCATCGGACCTCTCAATGCGTTTCCCTGGGTTTTAAATGGATTGACCGAAGCCTGGGTCTCTGTTAAAAGGATTCAACGACTCTTGGACGTAAGATGCTTATTCATTCATTCATTTAAATGTATTGTTTATATAATTTTTGCTTAATCGATAAAAATTTACAGTTGCCAGATTTGGATACGTCGACGTATTATACGGATCCTCCGGCAGAAGTAGACATCTTGCTTAAAAATGCCTCATTTTTTGTCAGCGATAGCAACGACAGTCTTCCAGTCACGAAAATGATTTCCCTCAACGATTCGCCAGAACCTTCTACCTCCAGCAGTAAAAAATCCGTCACGTTCGAGGGCGAACGTACATTCACCCTGAGAAATTTGAACATCACGATTGGCAAAGTACACTTTTCACGTAAATAACGCTGCTTTTTAATATTGCAGATGGGATACAATTTTTTTTTCTCGTAGGGCCAATTGATTGGAGTAATGGGAAAAGTGGGAGGAGGAAAGTCTCTTCTCTTGGATGGGATTCTCGCTGAGATATCGCGCGCAGAAGGAGTCATCGCTGTTCGCGATTTGGAAAAAGGATTTGGCTATGTCAAGCAACATCCCTGGTTGCAACGCGGCACTATCAGAGACAACATTCTGTTCGGAAAAGCATACGATCACAATAAATACAAGTAAGTGTTAGCTTCCAAGTATGGATTTTTTTGTGAGTCAACATTATTGCAAAATATTTAACCTCATTTAATCTAAAAATTCATGACTGGGGTTTATAGCAATCAGAGTCATGAGTTAACGTTATTTTTCATTTTAATATTTTATTTTTAATATTTCAATTATTTTTTTATATTGATAAAAAAATCGTATTGATAAAAGAATCGTATGAATTATTTTTCCTATACGAAAAAGTGTATTTTTCCTAACGTTAATTTATTGGAAAAAAAATCACTCAACCCTAGAGACAGGGTCGATTTTCTGTCCAACTATTGAGACATTCTACATATAAAAACTTTCAAGTATTTATTTACTAGAAATATTATTTAAAATTAACACATAAAATGAATTTCGAATTATTAAAGTATCATAAAATAGTTTAGAAGTGAATTTTAAGCAGATTTTTTTGTTTCAAAATTTTTTGAATAAAAATAAAGTGGGAAAACCCTTAGCTGTTCAACTATTGGGGCGTTTACTTTATGCAAAAACAGTAATAATGTCTATTTTGTACCGATTGTGAGCCAATCGAATGAGCCTTTTTATATTACATTTCTTTCAACTTATTATATATAGTAAATAACAAAATTAAGGAACAGTTTTTTTTACATTTTTTTCAATGACTTTTCCTATTCTTTGCATATCAGATTTTCGTAACATTCGGTAACCGGAATAATTATACTTTTTTCAACATGTGAAGTAGCTATATCTTTTTTCAAATAGAAACGTCGCTTCAGATCTCAAAATCGGCTAAACAATTAAAAAGTTATAAATTTTTATTTAAAAAAGAACTTTTTAGTGATTTTTTTCATTTTTTAAATCATTTAATGATTTTTTTACCAACTAAATATCAACAGAATGAAATTTAACTTACGGTACCTTCTTTACAAAGTAAACGAAGAAAACCTCATAAATTAAAGTATTTTTGCTCTCATATACATTCAATTTTATAATCAAGTAAACCTCGAGGTTGATACGAACCCCAGTCATGAGTTTGAAGGGAAAAAATGAATTTTAGGGTTGAAAATGGTAAAAATGTCGAAAATTTAATGATCCTGTGCTTATTTCAGAAACGTCCTAACAGCGTGCGCTTTGACAGACGATCTCATGGCACTGCCAAAGAGAGATTTAACAGGAGTTGGCGAAGCTGGCAACACACTGAGCGGCGGTCAGCGGACGCGGATATCGTTGGCACGCGCCGTTTACGCCGACAAATCAATTTACCTTCTGGACGACGTCCTGGCGACGCTGGACGCGAAGGTGGCTCGGCATATCTTCAACAACGTTATTCTCGGTCTGCTGGCGAACAAAACGAGAATAATGTGCACCCATCAAACGCAGTATCTCGTCCATGCGGACCTCGTGATTGAAATGTCGAGGGGAAAAGTGGTGAAGCAGGGCTTGCCGAGCGACATTTTGCCCGACCTTGAGGATTATTTGCTCTCTTCGGGCCTGGCAGATTCGGAGCTCGTTGTAAACTCATCGATACCAGGATTGCCCAAGGATGGCGAAGGAAACGTCGACAACGCGGACAATGATTCGCTCCTCGACGAGGAACACGTGGAAAGGGGCACCGTAAGATTCGGCGTTTACACCGCTTACGTCGCCGCTATTGGCCGATATCTCGCAATCTCGATTTTCCTCTCGATGCTCCTGATGCAGTGCTCTCGAAACTTCACCGATCTCTGGCTCTCCATCTGGGTATCTACGTCGAACGCCGACCCAACGAACTCGACGAACTCGACGAATTCCAGCGACGAAATGCCCTTTCTCCAGGCAACTCTCCAGGCCGATTACAACGACTTTCAGTATTACCTCCAAATTTACGCCATTCTTGGACTTCTAAATTCCGTTTTCACATTGATCAGAGCATTTATGTTCGCCTACGGTGGAATACAAGCCGCGATCTCGATGCACAAGCAATTACTCAAAATCGTCATGAAGGTAAAAGTGCTCCAAAATATAAATTCTTTTTTGCTTATCCGAGTTGATTTTCAATCTCGTTTTAGGCTCGAACGACCTTCTTCGATTTGCATCCCTTAGGCAGGATATTGAACAGATTTTCCTCGGACGTGTACACGATCGATGATTCGTTACCGTTCATCACGAATATTCTCCTGGCACAATCGTTCGCGCTCTTGGGGTCGATCGTCGTCACGATTTACGGCTTGCCCTGGATATTTTTGCTCCTGGCCCCTCTCGCACCGGTTTATCACTGGACTCAACAGCATTATAGGTAGTTGATAAACGTGTAATTCATTGTGACTCGAGAGATAATATATTTTGGTATAAAAAAAAGTGTGCTTTTACGATCACAGGCTAACGTCTCGCGAGCTGAAGCGTTTGGCGAGCACGGCGCTGTCGCCTCTGTACACTCACTTCAATGAGACGTTGCAGGGTTTGAGCAGCATACGAGCATTTCGTGCAGTGTCGCGTTTTCGTCACGAGAACGAGCTCTATCTGGAGGCGAGTCAAAAAACGCAGTTCGCAGCGATCGCAGCCGGGCAATGGCTCTCGCTTCGTCTACAGTTTATCGGGGTTGTCCTGCTCGTCGGAGTGTGCGTTATGGCCGTGTTGCAGCATCAATTCGATATCGCAGATCCTGGTTTTATCGGATTAGCGATAACTTACGCCCTCTCGGTAACCGGATTAATGTCTGGCGTTGTCAATGTGTTCACCGAGACGGAGCGAGAAATTATTTCGGTCGAACGAGTCAAACAGTATTTGGACAATATTCCCACCGAGAGCGCCGCTGGAGAAAATCCTCCCTACGGATGGCCGAGTCAGGGTGTCGTTGAATTTCGCGATGTTACACTCAAATACAGGTGCCAGTTCACATCTTGCTCAATACTTCTTTTTTCTTGTTTCAAGGTAGTTCTATCGGTACAGACAAATCAAAAGTTTGGTATCTCGATACCATGTGGTTTTTAGCTTAAATTTATTAAGAAAAGTTGTTAATAATTGTTCCAAAAACATTATACTCAAAATTCAAGGTCGTCCAAGGTGTCCTGTACTTGTTACGTATGTATAAAAATGAAAAAAGTCATAACCTTAGGATTTTTTTAAAAAACTTGAGGCAGCTTCTTTGAAATACAATAAAGAACTGTGCAAAATTTCAACAAGTTCTACTAGCCAGAAGTCAAGATATCAAGAGTTGAAGATCGCAATATTTAACACGTGCTCTCTTATGGGAAACTGCAGAAAATAGTGATTTTTGACAATAAATATATCGAGTTCCACGTAGTGCAACCTCTTAAAATTTAATATATAGTTACACTTTGTATCAAAGAAGGTTTTTCCAAATTTTTAACAAAATTCTAAGAAATAGATTTTTTGATAGAATTATCTTAAGGCACTAAATCACTTTAATCGCGCGCATTTTAAGCATTTTAAGACTTTAGTTATGCAAATATCGTAAGAATAGTTTTTTAAATATATTGTTAACCAGGTTGAAAAATATAGTTTCTAGAAAAACGTGTTCAAAGTTTGTTGCTCGGCACGGTCGTGAATTGGAAGATTTACACATAAAGTGCTGTATATCCGTGAAATTTGCGAATTTCTTTATAAAATTTCTTTATAAAATGCATTTTTCCGGAAATGAAAAAAAAATTTCAAAGTGATTTAGTGCCTTATGAATAAAAAATCAAACAAAAATTTTCACAGGGACGGTTTGGCACTTTCTCTGAAGAGATTGTCTTTCTGCACGAGACCTGCAGAGAAAATAGGAATTGTCGGACGTACGGGAGCTGGAAAAAGTTCCATCTTCAATAGTCTATTTCGTCTCGTTGAAATAACCTCTGGAGAGATATTGATCGACAATGTGAACGTGAAAAAACTTCCATTGAATGCACTCAGGTAATTTAATATTGAAATTCTAATAAGTTAATTCACGAGATAAAATAAAATTATTGACTTTCGACATTTAAACAACTACTTTTAATGCAAATTTCAGATCACGACTTTCTATAATACCGCAAAATCCCTTCCTTTTCTCTGGAACGATTCGAGACAATGTCGATCCGTTGAACCAGTATCCAGACTTGCAGATTTACAAAGCTCTGGAAAAGTGCAAACTTCATTCCCTGGTTTACCGATTGGGAGGGTTGGGAGCACTTCTAGAAGAAGGTGGAAACAACCTCAGCGCTGGACAGAAACAATTGTTCTGTTTGGTCAGGGCAATTTTACACAACGCCAGGGTAAGACGAATATAATTTAACAGAAATGAGTAAAAATACTACAATACTGAGGTAAACGTCCCAATAATTAAATACCGAAAGGGCTCTTCAACTTTATTTGTATTTTTAAATATATTTAAAGAAAAAAAATCTGCCTAAAATTCATATTTAAATTACTGTATGATATTTTCGCGATAAAAAAAATTCAATGTTTAACTATCGGAACGATTACCATACCATACTCGTCAATCGAATAATTCAAGAAAAAATAAATTATTGAAATTAAAGAACAAAAATTATGAATTACAGATACTTTGCATCGACGAAGCAACGGCCAATGTCGATCCCGAGACTGACAAAGCGATCCAAACGACGATAAAGTCTTCCTTCAGAAGCGCGACTGTAATAACAATTGCCCACCGTATACGGACAATAATGCACTGCGACAGGGTCCTCGTCATGGGAGACGGCGAAGTTTTGGAATTCGAGGAGCCTAATTTGTTGATAAACAACGTACAGTCCTATTTCTACAATCTTGCAAGCCAGGAATTTTCTGATAAGGAATAGTCATTTTTTTTCGCATGTACACACGAGGACGTACGTGTATTTCCTTTCTCTCCCATCTCTTTCTCTCATTTTTATAAATACTTCAAAATGTACGTACTTGAGTGTATAAATGATACGTGTACAAAGGTGTGATTTGCGAAGTGAGCGATTTTATGGCTAGTGAGAGCTCCATCTCGTGTTGTTAAAAAAATAAAAATCATGCTAAAGACAAAAGAGAATATACATAGGGCGAAATTGTTGCAACTTTGTGTAAGTTTGCGATACTGTGGACATTCTCAAAGAGATATTAACGATTGTTAGTGATTAACTACATGTTTAAAATATTATATATATATATAAAATATACGATATACTATTACATGATATATATTATATATATGTAGATTTTATATAAGAAATTATTTTATTTTGTACAATAATTGTGACGATGAAAGAGAGTTTTCATGATTCCAACAGCGTCGTTAATTCGTCCAGGCTCAAAAATCCTTTTCCCTGTTGATCCATCTCGTTGAATGCTTTTCGCCAAGTCGTCCGTGATATTTTCAAACCAGCACGCTCCGATGCCGCAATAAAGTCGTGAATATCGACGTAACCCTTGACTGGTCATTTTTTCATTTTACACATATTTTTTTTTTTATAAACAAAGAGTCATTATTTTCTTACAACTTTTATCCAATACTGCGAACAAACTCTCTGGATCGACTCTCATGTAATTGAGATAATTTTTTTCTTTCATCCAGTGGGAGAATTCTTCATACGATACAAATTTTTTGGTGGAATTCGGAAAGAGTTCTTCAATATCCAACTAATTTGAGAAAAAAGGGGGAAATTATATATTGTTATAAATTATTATTTTAAATTATTGTTATAAATTATTTTCGACAAATTTTTATTTTTTGATTTTTCAGCTTACACTGAGAGAAATCACGATAGTGGATTTTATCATAATGCGACAACTATGCTGATTATTTTATAACTAAACATATGTTTATCGTAAAATAAAGTATATTTAGGATAGAATCTAAACAGAATATATAATTAGTTCTACAATAATTAGTATAGTTGTCACTTTTGTATAGTAAAATTTATAATTTTTTTCTCTCAATGTAATTTTAGAGTTTTTCCAACTTTTTTTTAAACCACTCCTGAATTATAGCAAACAAAAAAAATTATTTAATCTATTATGCCGTTTTTGAGTTTTAGCGAGACTAACGCACAGCGATTCATTTTTATATGTATAGATAGATTATTAATATAAATTATTATTATAAATTATTCATGATACTACAAGGTAAACGTCCCAATAGTTAGACAATTTTTGCTATATCATTTTTGATATTTGAATAATTTTTTTTTTCAATAAAATCATACGCATTATTTTTCATATATAATAAAGTAAATTTTTCATAAGGTTAATTTATTGGAAAAAACTCGCTCAACCCTAGAGACAGAGTCGATATTCTATCAGACTATTGGGACATTCTAGATATTTAAACGTTTATTTACTAGAAATATTATTTAAAATTAAAACATAAAATGAATTTTGGATGACTAAAATATCAGACAATAGTTTAGATGTGAATTTGAAGCAGATTTTTTTGTTTGAATATTTTTTAAATAAAGATAAAGTGTGAAAAAACCTTTAACTGTCCAACTATATTGGGACGTTTACCTTATTTTGTAAATTTCAACTCACTGTGTCAGGACAGCAACCAAAGAGAGCTGCCATGGCAACTTTACACTGATGTTTCGACAATTTTCCACTTTTTTCGCTGTCAGCATATTTAAAAGCCTACGAGAACAAAATTGTGTAAAAATAATAAAAAATGATAAAAAATTTTGATGAAAAAAATTATTGAAATAAAAATGTTTCAATTCGATTACGATTTTTATTCTCTCCATTTCTAGCTTATTAGGTTAATGAAAGGAGAATAAAATAAAATAGAGCTTCGTGAAAAGTGGATGGAAAGTGGGATGTTTTTTCAGTAAGCCAACAATCGAAAATCCGATGTTTTTTCGATGACCGTTCGGAAGGAGAGCTCTGCTGAGAGGATTTCAGTAGTGATTCACTCCGGCTGTGCAAACTTTGGGATTCGGTGTGACAGGTGCAGGCGAGAGGCCGACAAAAAATGGAAAGTCGCGGAAAAAGGGCGGGAGCTTTTATGCCCGAGGTGGAAAATGGAGTGGCGGCTCGTGTTCGCGTATTATAGGCACTTTGGGCACTTTCGAGACAGGATTTCGTCGGGTCGGCCTTTCGAGGATCTTCCTGAATAGAAACGAAAATAAAAAAATGAGCGCGGTGAAAACTAATGAGCCGGGCCAACGTGCGCGCTCTAATTTCTTTCTCATTTTTTCATAATTGCCTGCTCGAGGATATGGGATTTATTTTTAACAGATACAGATATACATGCTTTTTTCTCGACGAAATTGGAAAGATCTCGGCATTGCGAAATGAAGTCTGCTGTTCCTCGAGTGTGTACGCAATGCACGCTGCGATGAATCCGCCTCGTTCCACAAAACAAATACCTTTTACATCGCTAATGACGTCGTTCCTCTGCAAAACGTTACATTTGTACAGAAACTCATTTACCAGACTCTCCTTCATCGCCATTTTTTTCCAAACTTGTTTTTCTCTTATTATTTCATTTAAAAATACATTTTAAATAATGAACATTTGAGAACGTCACACCGAATATTCTCCTCCTTAGAAACTTTCCTTAAGGATGTTCTGTTCTAAATTGAAAATGATGGAAATTTTTTGAAAATTTTACAGAATGTTAAGTAACACCTCTGAAAGGTTGCGTTAAAATTTCACGATGATTAGGAAACTCCTCATTGAAATATTCATTGCTAAAAATGACTATTTTTTGTACCTTCTCATAAGAGCACGCGTTTGAAGTTGCAATTTTGTATAATAAATATCTCAGTAACGAGCTTCCTAATTTAAGTGAAATTTTGCACTGATCTTTGTATGATGTTAAAGAAGCTTTATCTAATTTTTCAAAAAAAATTCATCATTTTTGGTGGAATCACATAGAGAGTGAATCTATCATTGGATGGTCTTGAATTTCAAATATGTTTTTCTTTGCAGCAACTTTTCTTAATAAATTTTTACTCTCAAACGTCTTTGTATGACAGAAAAACGTTGTCAAACTTTCAATTTTTTGCTCTGCGTACTCAACACCCTTAAATAGTACATCCATGACAGTCACATAAAAATTTTTATCTTAGTTTATCTTTATACCGTGTCCTTTTACAGCTTAAGTTTATTAGAATAATTTAATTGTTACTTAATTGAATTCAGAATAATATACTTAAAATTTAAAAGTCTTCCAAAGTGACTCGTACTTTATACGTATTTATAAAAATAAGGAAAAAACATTTTTTTTTAAACTCGAAGCTTCTTTGAAGTACTATAAAAAGCTGTACCAAATTTCAAGAATAAGTTTTATTTCTTAGCAATCAAGATATTTAGAGTTGAAGATTGCAATATTTAACACGTGCTCTTGTGGGAGAGTAGAAAAAATTGTAATTTTCGATAATAAATATCTCGAATTCTATGCAGAAAAAATTTTTAAAAATTATTACACATTTGTATGTGACATGAAAGATAGTTTATGCAAAATTTTAACAAATTCCTATTTTGTGGCTGCACTACCTTAAAAATTATGTAAAATATAAAAATATTGTAAATATTGGGGAGAAGAATTACTTGAGATTTTGTTTAAATGGAAAGATTGTGGATGGTGAACATTCTTTAGCTCCGGAAGGTAGAAGATGAAGGAGAGAATTCTTCGGGATAGGGGTAACTTAAGGCTGACACGGGTACGCGATTTCACCCTTCGTGTTTCACTGGCAACCACTCAAGCCTTTCGAGTACCAGTGTGAGACAACCCTCCCTCGTGGAATCGCTGCAAACCGTACCACAAGAGCGTCTACGAAGGCTCATATGGAAAAAAAGTTGAGGGAGCAGCCAAGATGTCACGAAGCTTTTTTTCCAATTTCGCAAAAATTTAAGTGCAACTTTTTTTTATATATGAAAATACAAGACTAAGAAGAAGCTCTCAGACTCAGCGCACATTCGTCTATTTAGGAAGTTCTTGTTATAAAATCATCGGACTAAATTTTTTGTAGAAACCTTGAAAAACCGTATGAACACGTTTTTCAACAATTTTTACTAATGTGCTAAAAAAATTTTTCAAGGGAAAGATTGCAATTTCATCAGTATATACATAATTTATTAAAAATAGTGATTTAATATTAATATTATTCTAAATATATAATACCATGATATTATTCTAAAAATGTTTTGAAATTTTTGAAATTTATAAATCCATTTAAAAATGACGAATTTTTTTTTTTATTTTCAATTCGATTAATTTCTTGTGAAGTTATAGGTGTTAAAAAAAATAGGGTAATTTTTCAAATATTAATGTCTCCTAAACGGTTTCGTAAAAAAAATGTTCTAAATCGTAGAAATTTAACCATGTACTAAAATATAAAAAATGTTTAAAAAAGTCGAAAAATAGTTGATTTGGCATGGAATGTTCCATACATGCGTTTTAATAAACGACATTAAAATATATTAAAGATAATAATGTAAATTTGGAAGAAATTGTCTTTTAAAAAATTTTTACACGACTATTACCACAAAATCTCTTTGATTGTTCAGAAAATTGAATTATTTTTACGGCATGGTTATTCGTTTTTTTATTGAACGAAAATGCATCCTGACTTGATTGAAAAAAAGTAAATAATTCATGAAAGGTGAAAAAAAATGAATGGCGTAAGTACGGACAGAGTACTTATTCTGAATGAGTGTGTACGAGAATAAGGTGCGTTCATCCTTGCATGCGCTTTTAGCATGATTAATAAACGACAGAGATCGAGAATAACGCGTAGCGAGAGCCCGCGAGTACGCGAGACGTACGAATACGAAAAATACACACATATTTATGAAATAGACTCCGTTTCAAATCCACCATCATTTTTACGTACAATAACGAGCGTATCGTGAAAATCCATTTCATATCGGCTGGAATCCCCATGTGTTTAATACCATATATTCGTATATCTTCAAGATTCAACAGCATATATTCGGTTTTGTTCACCCCTATCCACAAACTAAATGAAAAGTATTCGCTATTTTTTATTTTGTCGAATATACTTTTTAATTACTTTTATTTTATCTAATGTTTTTTACTTTTATTATGTTTTTTTCCTATTCATGTTATTATTATTATTTTTTTGAAATAATTTAAGAAATGTATAGAATATTATATTTTATTGTTAATATTTATTATAAAATATTATAATATACAGTGCACGCCACTTGAAGTGGGACAGTTTCCGTAGCACTCACCATTTAAACTG
>JAPYYW010000492.1:0-81280 GCA_030522545.1 Cremastinae sp. A BG-2022a | reverse complement strand
GTGTCTTCGACGATATTCACTTTACGATGGGAAATTCCAGAAAAATTTTGCAAAACGAAATTGATGATTATAACTTCAAGGTCATTATTTCCAAAGCAGTGCACGTTAAATTTCTTTCTAAATGAGTACTGATTAGCCAAAAGTCAATGCGCTCCGCATAATGCACTATCTATACCAGTTAATCGATTAGAGGCCTCATGTCTTTTTTAATATAGATATGTGTTGTGAGGAAGGGGGGGGGCGAACGCGCGACACGGGAACGAAACAATGATAAATTCAGAGATACTAAGCTAGTGAAGGAAATAAAAATTCTTCCGTAATTAGTTCCCCTTATTGATGTTCTTATGTATATCGTCAATTCGATTCACCATGCACTTTTATTATCGCGTCGCTTTTCAAGCCAAATTATAAATCATTCACCCCATATATATGGCGCTCGCTATCACGATGAGCATCTGTCAGCTTATTATACTATAATAAAATATTCGTGCACACATGTACATATACAATAAAAGGAGCGAGAATGAAATAAAAAGCCCACTTATTTTCTGCTCGGCGCCCTATTTGTTTTTGTTTTGATTTTAATAAATAATTTGATCTCTCAGTTTATTTTGAAGATACCTCTATAATGCGACTAATATATTATTTGAAAACTAAGACCGATTGATAATAAAATAATGCGGATATAAGACATTGATCGCTCTATTGCACAAGCTACTGTATATAGTGGCTTATTAATCAGAGAGAGAGAGAGAGAGATGAGACACTTTATGTGGCCAATAAGTTCCTCCTTTATACGAGCATCGCGCCAATAACTATTCAAAAACTTATCGATGCATACGAATAGAGTGTGTACACGCTGGAATATCCATACATATGTGTATATGAATCCATAGCGAAATTCCGGCCGGCTGGCGCAAGCGGAGGCCGATAATAGAGTGTGCAGTAGAATAGCGCCGAGGAAATAAGAAGCGAGAACACACACACACACGAGAGTTAATTTAGAAGTTTTATCAAATGGATGAGTTTCAGCTATATCGTGCCAGCAACACGAGCGGGCCTTCTCTCAAAAGCTCTTTTAAACATACTTTCGCTCGAGTAAAATAAGTGAGAAGTACATACGTATATATATATAAATATATACTGTATATATGTGTGTGTATATTATAAAATAGTAATTTACGCACCTAGGAAGGAAAGTAGGCCATTTCAATCCACGTGTAAGATTGTGGGTGAATCGGCCAACCTTTCTTAATTCATGTAGGTATGTATATTATTTTTTTCCACAACTCCATGGAAATTTAGATTTTTTGGCTTATTTGAGATAGGAAAATTAAGCTTTTATGCCATTTGAAATTAATGCGGAAAGTAGCCTTTTTTGAGAGCGAAAAAGCTTAACTTTCCTTCCGCAAAAAAAGGCAGAAAAACTGACTTTCGGCGGAGGTGTGGGACAAAATTACCTTCTGTATAATAGTGTTATACAAGAAACAGAACACAACCGTACGATGCGTAGGAAAACATAGAAATAAGAATAAATAAGCATTTAAGCTCTCGTGCTTATACTTTCCATCCCACCCCCGCCGGCACCACGACACACCGTGCTGCGAAATCTCAAATAAACAACATATTCAGCATCAGATATAGTAAGGAATGATATATTTTTTATTATTCCGTCAGACATACAATATAGATAATTTGACGAGTGAATTTTTCATCGCCTTGAAAATCCAAATAGGTATGCGCGAAAACAGATTTAAAAATAAAAATAAAAGAATAAAAATAGCAGATTCACCGCCGATATACGAGTATGTGAGATAATAAATGATATATATAGTAAATTTCCATCTCGCCGATTTCGTCTGTAATTCGGTACATTACCCCTTTGCGATGTCTCTCGTTCGCGCCCGTTCTCCATTTTTTACATTTTTATTTGTATTCTTCCCTCGCATCCGTGCGCGCATGGTTCTTGATTTTTCAACGTTAAAACTCTTATTCAGTGGATCACGCGAGTACGAGTGTGTCATATCCACGCGTTCACTTTGTATATATAGATGTATATATGTTATTGCGTATACCGTATATAAATAGAGAGCAATATATGCAAGCGAGAGAATAAGGCATCAGGATTAAGCGAGGTGGAAACTTTTCAAATTCGAGCCGTCACGAGATGCGTTTACCGCGAACGTATACGTGTGTGCAACTTTTGCATTCTCCCTCTCTCTCTGCTGATGCGTATTCTACTCTTCTGCTGTGAAGCACATTTTTTCCTTTGGATTTTGTCGATGTGTCGCGTTGTATATACGCATATATGCAATATCTTACTAATATATAAATGTGTATGTTTGGATGTTTGTTACTCAATCATGCAAGAATGGGTGCATAGATTTGAATCAAATTTGTCATAGGGACAGTTTTCAATGTCGATTTGAACATAGGCTACTTTATTTTAACTCATCGTAACCAAAGGGTACTTCAACGTAGGAATTCTATAAAAAATGACCCATTTGCATGAAAATTGGTTCAAATTCGTGTTTAAACTCATATAAAATTTCCGGGCTATTCATTTTATTGTGACTTACCACCAGAGCGTAATATTATATATTAACTTTTATATTCTTCAAAGGATTGCTCAAAAAATTTTAGTAATAGGTAATAAAAACGAAAATATTTTAGCGATATATGCACTTTTTAGTAATTCGCCTGTAGATGATATTTTTTTACAAAACAGCTTTTTAAATAAATTATTTTTTTCTTGTAATATGTTCCGAAATGGTAAATATAAAAAAGTAAAGATTCTCGATTAATGGTAAATTTCACGATTACCGCGAGGGCGCGAAGCGCCCGAGCCACCATAACCTGCTAGTATGTATATATTAGGGTAATTAAAAAAAAAGTTTCTTTCTTTTTTCACGGAAACAGGTTTGAAAGTTTCATTTATACATAAAAAGAAGCCTGTACAAATTTGAGCTCTTTATAAAAATTTTAACAGCAGGGGGTGCATCGCACTTTTCGATTTTCCATAAGATTAACATGGGAATAGTTACATTTTCTCCTTCAGAATTTTGTAACTATCTAACGATACATCAGACAAAAAAGTCCTAAAGTATTTTTGTAGAAAATTTAACGCTCTACAAAAAAGTTCTCTTGTAAATTTTTCGTTAATCGCACCATTTCGGTCGATAAAGAAAAGAATTACTTTTCTTGACAGTTCTTTTCATTTTCGTATAAGGTTATATAAGAAACAGTGTACGGAAAAGTGCTACTTTCCGGCTTAGGCCGGAAAAGTAATTGGTATGGTAGAGCGTCTGGAAATCGAAAACTTTCCGAACACCGCCCAGTGCTCAAAAATTGAACTTTCTGAGCGAGGATAACAAAAGAAAATATTGAGCATACACCAACGCGAATTCACAGCGTAAACCAAAATTCGCATAGTGTAGACCTTATTATGTAAAACGCGAAATGACAGGAATTCGATATATCACGGTTAAATATTTTATTTATATTGATGATGAGGCATATATTATATATTTTAAATGATTGCTTTTTAGCTTGCCGCAGTAGAAAAAGTGATTTCTGAACTTACACCGGCTATTGCATGCGCTTCACCATGCAAAGTTCCTTATCTACCCACGCGCTCATATTATTCTATAGAGCACTCCTGCTTTATAGGCGCTCTCGAACGGATAAGAAAACTTTTCCTTATTATCAGAATACATAAGAAAGCGACGTGCATAACGGAATCGTCTCTAGTTATTAGTGCGCATATATCTATATGTATATACACAAAATTTCTTCCTCTTTATTCTTTTTTTATTTATTTATTCCTTTGCCAATTTTTTCTTTTTTCGTTTTCTCAACATCAGTATGTGCATCCCGAATCGAAATCTTCGACGTTCTCGAAAATTAGCTTTACCAATAAACGATAATCGAATTTTCATTTTTCATTTATTGTCGAAATAAATTTATGTATTGTGTGTATAGTATTTCAAAAAGCATTGTTGATAGGATTAAATTAATAAGTAATTATATATAAAATCACACGAAGCTTACATATTCCAAAACTTTTATAATGATTTTATAATAAAATCCATATTTCGATTCATTATTGTTATACTAAAGTATGCAAGCGCGAAAAAATAATGCATAAAACACACAGTATTCGTATATATTATTTTTTATAAGAAATTCATTATATTAATCAACACGCACTTCAAATTATTATAGAGTGGGCAGTAAAAAAAACAAGAAGAATTCGAATTCGATGAGATCTTTTCACTTTAGCCGTTTTTCGACGCGACTGGCTTGCACTACTCGCCTGTATCTTTCAGCAAGGATATCGTAGAAAATTGATGAGTAGCAGGGTATTGAGAAATTAATCAAATACCTCGATAAATAAAGAAAGAAAAAAATAAAAAATGAGAGAAAGCGTCGAAAAATAAGGAGAACGAGAGAGAGAGAGAGAGAGAGAGAGAGAGAGAGAGAGAGAGAGAAAATAAGGCGAGGATTCGGAGCGTTCTAAAACTTGTATAAAACTCGAAGATATACTCGTATATATATAATTGAGTCTACAAACTTTTGCTCTGTCCAGATGAAATAGTGATTAAGGATTTTCGGTGTCGAACTTTTGTGTGAAAACCGATGAAGATGAGCAGATTGAGTTTTTATGCAGCTCTAAATTTTATATATCGAGCGCGGAGCACATAAGAAAAGAGGAAAAAAGTTAAATGCTCATCGGCGAGAAGGAATAAAATAAGCTAATATACTCATATAATGCTTTGATTTTGCGTCGCATTAAAATAACAAAATAATAAAAGATATTCGAAACGAAATATGAAACTCGCCTTCGGCTCGTAAGTCGCAAACTTACACTCGTTTCCCTAATCTCGCTCGCCACAAACTTTAGAACCATATTGCACGACATCGAGATTATCGGAAAACCGCCACTTTCCGACCGAGTGACATAAATATCTATTGTGTGTTGATTAAGATTCGATTAATCAATTATTATAATTGATTATCTTATGCACACGAAGGAAATTTTTGTACTTGCCTCGCAATGAAGAAGCAATAAACGAGCAAAATAAATAAAAGAAGAACGAAAGATGTATATTTCTCGTATGGTTCGAATGAAAAATAAAAATTTGTTTGTCCACGGATGTTCACACTTGACTATATAATCTTATCTTACTAATATATAAATGTGAATATATATGTTTGGATGTTTGTTACTCAATCACGCAAAAACGGCTACACGGATTTGAATGAAATTTGACATATAGAGACAGCTTATTTGGATTTTAACATAGGCTACTTTATTATCATTCATCATGACCCGATGGCACTGCAGTGTATGAAATTCTATAAAAATTGACCGATCGGCATGAAAATTAGTTCAAATAGGTATTTAAACTCATAGAAAATTTTTGCGCTATTCATTTTGTTGTAACTCACCATCAGAGAGCGATTAAATATATCAACTTTTATACCGTTCAATGGATCGCTCAAAAATTTTTTATAAATACGTAAATTTTACAATTACTGCGAGGGCGCGAAGCGTCCGAGTCACTATAACCTGCTAGTATATGTATATACATATATAAATTTTATATTTATATTTTAAAAAAAGAACGAGGATAAAGCTCTCACTCTCTGCTTTCTGCTGTTGTCTGTCCTCTACTTTGGTCATTTTTTCGATGTACAACTGTGCCGGTGGATATAGCGAGTCTCGAGAGTGAATATCGCGACTGCTGTTTTGGATTCCAAAGAAAATAAATTGAAAGTGTGAAAAAAGCGAAAAAAGGGAAGTGAAAAAAAAAATGATATAGACATGCGAGGAAACGTGGCGGATATTGAGAGACAGAAATAACGCGGCCGAGTTGTTCCGTCTATGTAACAAGATGAGCTCTAGCTACTATAGTATAATAGATATATAGTATAGAGAAAGAGAGAGAGAGAGAACAGAGGCTGCGAATAAGCAGTAACCTGCTCTTCCTGTTGGAGAAGTTTCGAGAGGAGCTCCTTACAAGAACTTTCCTAAAACTTGTGTGCAGTAAAAAAAAATGTATACATGTATCTACGCTGGCCAACGATGCTTACCGCGTCAAACCGGAAAAAAGTCGCGCGATCCCTCTCGCCCGGAGTCTCGAATAACTCAACATACGCCTTTACGTCTCCAAGCGATATCCGAACCATGTTCAGTGTGCGTTTTTTACTTATTTTTTATCTCATCAACCCTCTCTCTCTCTCTTTTTCTCGCTTGTGCACCTCATCAGTGCTAGAAAGAAAAAAAACTTGCGAGAGTTGGCAAAACTTTGAACAGCCTGAGGCTTTTGCCACCACCGTCGCCGCCGCCGCCCTCACAATGTGTCCGAGAATCCTTTCTCGCGCTCACTCTCTCTCTCTCTCTCTCTCCTCTCATCGTCTTTATTTTTTAACTTTTCTTTTTCGTTGCTCTTGCTGCTGCTACACTGTCTGCTCTTCCTCTCTATTTTTCTTCTATTATAGAGTATATACGTGCGCTGTATATGTGTTTAAATAAGAAGAAAGTATATATACGCGCGCGGCGAGGGATAAAATTCGCGGGGCGTCGTTCGTGAAAAATACACACTCTGCTCCATTCCGCGGCGTCCGAAACCTCATCTCATCGTGATCTTCCGATTCGCCTTTATCTTTATTTTTCTGCTCATCTCCTCTCCGCATTTCTTATTTCTTATTTTCCATCTTTATTCTTTTCGCTCACTCGTCGTTCTTTCTCTCTCTCTCATAGTCATTTTCTTATTGCTTCTCGTTTTCTACTCGCTCTTTTTTCTCATCCGTGTAATTCCCTTTAGTCTTCTCATTTCCGGCGGAATCCTCGTCGTTGATCTTTCACCTGAAATACACACGATTTCTCGCTCATACTTTCTCACTCGGTTTCCCAACTACAAGAGCTTTCGAAAAGCGCAAACAACGACAGGTACAAAAGTAACTAAATATATTAAACTTTTACGAAATTTTAAACTTATATCCGTTATATATATAACGTATACGAAAAATTTTCTGAAACGAAGAGTTTGAAAATCGAAAAATGAACATATAATTCTGAAAATTTAAAGTTTTCTTTGAAGAGCTGATGAGTGACATGGGTGTCGATATTTCTTCGGAATTGTTACTCATCTTTTATACTAGACTCGCAACAAACGTTCACACGTGCATTTACTTGTAGTATATAGTATGTAGACCTCTCTCTCTTTCTCTCTCTCTTTCTAATGCACTCTACTCCCTTCTCTCTAGAGAGAGCCTCGAGTGCCCACCACCCTCCTCTAGCTAACATCGCCAATCTATACTATCATTCCATTTATCTGTCATTTGCTCTTTTTTTATTGTTTATTATTCTCGCATCTCTTATACTTCTTATACATTTCTTATATTACTTTTTATTTTATATTACCTTATATCATACTACTTCATCTGTACTTATCTGCCTACTTTGCTCTTGATATTTATACTTATCTCTTTCATCTTTGCATTTTACACATTGTATATATGTTTTTACTCTTTTTTTCTTTTAGGGAGTGTAATGTCGAAACTGATGCGTATCGCATCATCAGCACATTATATACATATATATATATGTACATATGCGTATTTTAACAAGGGCGTGTACTCGTACTTTTGTTGTAATTTTTATTTGAAGCTCACGCTGCTTTTACGAACACCAGAAGATGGGCTAGCTTATTTATCAGTATACTTTTTTCGTTCTGTTTATCATTGATGTTTTTTTTATTAATTGCCAGGTGGCACCAGTTTTGGCGAGTACCAAAACTACTCGGGCTCGACGTTACACTTTAACCGCGTCGACAGACGACAAATGGGAGTTTACATGTGCATCGCGAGCAACGACGTTCCCCCGGCAGTTAGCAAAAGAGTCACCCTGGCTGTCAATTGTGAGCAAACGTTAGAGAAATAATAAAATTATTTTAAAAACAATAATATGTATACCGCACGACTTAGTCCCTTTATTATTTGCCGCCCTTTATATAATATAATACTGTGTATATTGTGTGTATATTATAGGGTGGTCCAAAAAATGACTAATTTCTTTTTGTTGCGGACACACGGTTAATATCTTCAGAATGATAGAAAAAGAGGCCACACTAAATTTCAGCCCTTTAAAAAATTTTTTGGAGATGGCGATTTTCAATTTTTTATTTCATATTTAAATAACATTGAAAAAATTTGTTTTTCATTCGAAATTTTGTAACTCAGCGTATTTCAGCGTATTTTGTGTATTACATCGCTATTGAAAAAAAAATTCTTTCTTTTTTCTCTATATTACTACGATCGTCGACAATGGCTCGGGCGCGCGCGCACACATCAGTCCCACCGAATATACACGCTCCGATCCAGCTGCTGGGAACTCCGCTCGGGACAAACGCCACGCTCAAGTGTTTCGTTGAGGCCTATCCCAAGACAATAAACTACTGGAAAAACGGCGAAAATATGTTGCTCGACGGGTGAGCAGCCCCTACTACTTATCACCTTATTATTATATTATTTATTGCTCTCACGTCATGCGCTATAAATACAGAGACATAAATATATATGTAGTATATTATAAATCGCTATTAATATTTTTCTTTTATTTCTCTAACATAAGTGCGTATTTGTTTGTAGGCCAAAATATACGATCAACGAAGTCGTAAACGGTTATCACACGGTGATGGAGCTGACGGTTAAAGATTTTTCCAAGAACGATCAGGCGAGCTACAAGTGTCTGTCGTCCAATAGCTTGGGAAAGGCGGAGGGTGGCATCAGACTCTACGGTATTTTATTTGCGCGCCGCCACCACCAGATTTATTTTAATTATATATATATAGGGGAAAGAGGGGAGGGGCAAAATGGGCCACCTGAAATTTCAAAAACTTAAAATATTTGGGAGAAAAAGGAGCCCCTAAAATTTTTAATGTACAAAGTGTTTAGAGTGAAATGGGCTCATTAGATTTTTAAAAACCTACAAATATGTAGGGCTTTTAAAATTTTTGTCAAGTACAAATGGTATTGAACAAAAAAATAACAAGAAAATTTGATTCAAGTTTCTAAAAGGTCAATTTTGCTCCAAATTTTTATCATTAACTGTTAGTGCGTTTTATACTAAATTATAAAAACTCACATTATAAAACTTTTTTTGGTTTGGCGGGCATTTTGCCCCCTCCCCCCATTTTATTTATAGTCGACACAGTAAATTAACACCAAATATTTGACAAGGGACTAAAAAAAGTGAAACGAGTGAAAAAAATTGGGGTTTCAAGCATTTTTTTCTTAAGAGGCCCATTTTGTTCCTCCTTCCCCTACTATACTATATACTATGCGTATATAGTGCGGGATAAGAGAGTGCAAAGAACAAAAAATTATGGTTTATTTCAGAAATCGCCGCAGAGGATTCCGCGAGAATATCCCGTGGGAAGGATCACATGTCGATGATTGGCGGTGAGACTCGTTTTTACTCCCTGTGCTGATGCTTTTTTCTCCATCCCCTACAGCTCCTCCAGCACGCATTTACTATATACACGCACGCACATTTTTTCCCTCTTCCCATATCCCTTATTCCCTCGTATACATATGTACATAAGACATATAGTATATATGGGGCATTCCACGCCAAATCGGACAGTTTGAAAAATTTTGATTTTTGATTTCCTCTATTTTTTGATATTTTTCAGTACCCACCGAAAAACCCTTCCTGGTAAATTTAGAGATTTTTTAAGTTACCCGTTCAAATGATATTGAATTTAAAAAAATCCCGCTTTTTTGGTTTTTTGCTCGTAACTTTTTAAATATTGATCCAAATTGAAATGGTTCAAAATTCGAACCGGTCCAATGAGTTGCGAAATAAGTAGTAGTTTGCTGTAAAAAATTTAGAAGAAAATCAAAATTTGCACTCACTTTAGAAAATGAGATTTAAAGTTTAAAACTTAAAAATCTTATTCAAAAATACTTCAAAGATTTTTTTTTCCATTTTTTTCTAAGAAGTATATTAAAAAACGAAAATTTTATATTTGGACCATTATTAAAAAAGTTATGATCAAAAAACCAAAAAAAGAGCAATTTTTTGAAAATTTGATATATTTTGAACGAGTAACTAAAAAAATCTCTAAATTTACCAGGAAGGTTTTTCAGTGGGTACCAAAAAATATAAAAAAATAGAGGAAATCAAAAATCAAAATTTGTCAAACTGTTCGATTCGGCGTGGAATGCCCCATATATAATATATATACTCGCTATATATGTATATGAAGCACTTTGGATGAAAGCTCGAAGCCCGGCGCGCGTTTATTTTTTCAGCCTCGCAATCCTTCATCGCTCAGGTGTTCTCGAAAAATTTTTCGTCATTCCTCTTTATCTCTCTCTCACTCTCTCCTCTCTCCATAATCTGCTTTTTTTTCATTCTCGCTATTTGTCCGCGCGGCGAGACGCGATGTCAAAGATTGAAACGTGATATAATAGTTAAATATATAGACATATAGATATATATTTACTGTTTTTAATATACGCATGAGGATTATTAAAAAAAAAAGAAAAGATGATATTTGCGTATATTGAGGGACGAAATAAAAAGATTCGGGATAAAAAGTGGCAGCGCGAGAAATGAGAAACGGGATGAGTAAGAGGCGAATCCGCTTAGAGTTTGAAAAATTTTGTTTCGCAGGTTTGGCGGAAGCAGCGAGGGGAAAAGCCGGATCGGGGACTCGGGTGTTCAACTATTTCTCAAGCGGCGGCGCATTAACGTACGCATTCTGGGCTGTTCTCTTGGTGCTACGAACTTTGTGTCCACGGTGAACGTGTGCCTCATGTAAATACGTATAGAAATATAAAAAAAAGCCTCGAATACCGCGGCGCGCGCGCCCATTAATAAATAAAGGTCGAGGATAAACAAATAACAAACACTCGACAATCCCACGGGACTCGAGAGAGATTGAAAAAAAGTACACCAACGAAAGCGATGAGAACGATGTGAAGAACGAAAAGCAACAGATTCGGAGCAACAATGAACACGGAAGCCGTAAACTATAACCGATATATAACTTTGTGCCAAAAACGAACAAACCGTTCAAATATTTCAACAGGCTGTGTCGTGGTGAGAAAACGAATCGAACGAGAAAAAGCGCGTTTAAATGTTATGAAAAATATGAAAAGCTTTGAAATAATTTTCCTCTATAATATACTATAACAATAATATACTAATCATGATGACGATGATGATGATGGTATTAGCAGTAGTATTACTGATAGTAATGGTAGTAGTAGTATTAGTAGTAATAGTAGTAGTAGTAGCAGTAGTAGTGGTAGTACTAATAATAGTAGTAGTAGATAATAACTGTAATATTATTAAATATGATAATAATAAGCTAAATCATGTGCGGCACTACTGTCATCATCATCGTCAACATTCTCGCTGTTGTTATCCTGACGTTCATGTTGAAATGTATTTTCAGTTTTGAGCAAGAAAAAAGAATGTCGACAAAAACGACCTCTAGTTTCGTGCTTCGTATTTAATTTTCTGGATTTTCGATTTTCAGTTAGATATTAATGGATCATATAAATAGAATCTGTGCGAGAAAAAACTCCTTTATAGGAACAATCAAAAAATGATCAACGAAATAGTAAGAAGAAAATCGCAAAGAGATACCAACATCTTGAACTACTCGTCGGATAAGCTGATTTATTTTCATCTTTTCAGCAAGATTTTATTGTTCTATTTGTCCTTCCGGCCAATATACAAAAAGAAAAAGAGACACCGAGAGAAAGACACACACATATATATAAGAAATAAAACAAAAATCGTCAAATGTATGTACGTGTTTGCATGTGTAGAGTGAAAATTGTGCAGGGGAGTGTAAAAAATGTAGCTATTTTGAAAATAAACAGGTTAAAAAAGTGAATAAACTAATTGAATGAATAAGCGAGAGAATAAAATATATCATAAGAGAGAAAAAAAATCAGTCATATCACTCTCATATCGTGCTTCAGTGTGAATGTAAAGATTCGCGACGTTTCTTTTCGGACCTCGGCGGGAAACGAAATAAAAATTTTTAGTGAAAATAATTCGGACCGAGCCGTAAAATTTTGAATTTGAGTCGCTTCATTAGTCTCGTAATCATAGGACAAACTGTTTGCATACTAAATCGTTTATCGCAAATTATTAATTCGATTATACATATGTGTATATGAACATACACTCTCATATTGTAATTGAATAATTTTTTACTGAATTGTTTTCACTTAAAATTGAATGAAAATGCTCAGGATAACGATATAGATTGACGGAAAAAAGAAACAACAATTTTTATTCCGTATTCTGACGAAACAGAGTCACGAATATTCTATAAAAAATCGCAGAGAGAAAAAGGTGTGAAATGTGAAAATATGGCGACAACTGTGAGAACCACGCAGCGTTCGAATATTCATGAGCCTAAAAACAATAAAAATCTCGTGACTTTTATTAACACTACTTCCACATAGAGTATACATATATTACGAACAAAAAAAAAGAAAAAAAAAACAACTTCTAAAAATCGTCGTTTTTATGATCTATAAAAAATGCTCAGTTTTTGAGGGTTCACGCCTATCATCGTATCGATACAATAAAATAATGTTAATATATACTTAATAGTGAGAGTGAGAACGAGAGAAAGTGGAAGAAAAAGAATGTTTCATTTTTTTTTTCATTCGTAATAGTCGCTTTACGTACTGGTGAAATATGTGCGAATTTATTGTACATTTATTTGCCTCCAATAATCTCAGAACTGTACTACGGGTATGTGTATCTCGTCGCCTTCGTTCGTGTTGTGGCTTTTAACCTTGGCTCCGTGTTTTGACCTTTATCTACTACATGTGCGGGATATAACAATAGGAAATAATGTCGACGCTTGTTCCTCGAAAGAAAAAAAAATAATAAAATTGCCATGCATCTTTTTCGCAATGTCTATATGTATATCGATTGTATATGTATAAGAACAAAAATCGTCACACAACCCCTATATCAGCCCTGTTGTACGGTTCTGAGACTTGTAAAAATTATCAAGAAGCGTATAGCACTCAATTTACCGGTACGTACTGCAATATTTCGATACTTTATTATTATTACTATTACTACTACACTACAACAACACAACAACAAATGTGGTAAATTTGAAGGTGAATTGAGTAGGGATGAAAAAAAACGAAGCTTGATCCTGCGAGCTAGCCTATATACATATTACAGTATATACGATATATAAAGGGATGAAAAGAAAATTTTCGTTCCCCTTTGTTTTGTTTTCCTATATAGACGCGCGCTACCATACTGTTAGAGAATTTTACGCATGAATGTTTTTTGCGCAAGCAAGCAGGAAAACAAAACGACGTCGTTATGTATCATATTAGTAAGTGTAAAACGTGAGAGCATACGAGTTTCGCGAATTTTTTGTGATCGCGAGAGTGTGTGTTAGATAGGTAAATAGAGAGAAAGAGACAGAAAGAGAGAGAGAGAGAGAGAGAGAGAGAGAGAGAAGAGCTGTTTTTTATATAAATATACATTTTGTTCTCGTGCTTAATCGTGCTCTGAAAAATGCTCGACTGATTCTCAATTCTATATAAAATGGATTTAAAAAAGTCAAGAAAAAAATACGCTCGGCCTTTCCTAATGATGCTTTTTCGAGATGTCCGATTTAATCTAAAAATAATGGATAAATTTACCAGTGAAAATACAAATGTATAACAAGAGAGAAGAGGACGTTTAGACGTCGAACAATGAATGTTTGAAAATAAATTAAACACTCGTACGTCTATACATGTGTGTACACGTGTTTTAATCGCTTATAAACCATTTATTACCGTCACTCTGTTCCCGTCCGTATATATGAGCAATTCCACCTCAATTCAACGACGATTTTAGGATGACCACTTTGATTTTTGAAATTTTTTAATATATTGTTGCAGATGCTAAATAAAGTATCCATGCCAATTTTTAGCCCTCTATCTTGACGTGTAAAGAAGTTTCGTAAATTTCTTAAGGATGTCTATCAAAAATGTTGATTAAAAGGTAAATGTGTCATTTTGGGATCAAACGATTGAAAAAGTTTCCAGTTAGTAAAAATTCAGTGTAATAAACTCATTGTCACAAGAAACCGAATAAATTTTTGTTTTGTTGTTTATTAAATAATCCGGTGTAAAAATATTTCAATGGAAACTCCTTCGAAGAATTATCATTGAGAAATGATTTTCTCAACAATTAGCTCTCAACTCCCGAGCTGAACGCGGTATTTGAAAACACCCGCGTTGAACCATCGAGCCGCGCCTTCGCCATTTTCCCATCTCCCGGGACGTAACAAGAGTATGGGTGTGTTCCTAATTTGCCTGCCAGTGCGATGCCGCGAAGCACGCTGTGAGCAGCTTAGCGCGCTGTCCCGGCTACTGCGCGTGTAAAAGTTGCACTGCCACAGCGCGCTACGAGCAAGTTTGAAATTGCTCGCAGCACTGGCAGCAAATTAGGAACACGGCCTACATGGTCCCGAGAGCTTCGCAGCGCGACAATACGGGTAATTCGGACCGCGGCCTAGTACAGCACTATAGCAGAACTGCACGAGGCGCAGTCTATACTTCATACGTCTATGCTGTGCAACGAAAACAGTCGAAGGGGACACACAGCGATGACACGGCGGAGGCGTCCTCCGCTTGGGACTGTTTTCTATCTCTTATTCAATAGTGTTAAAACGATGGTTATATTCTCTTTCGACGATTGATCAAGACACTCTCTCAATAAAAAATACACGGTTATGTAGGTAGCGAGATACGCGTGCTCGACAAAATCTCGATTGAAAATCAGCTCCGCTCGACTCTCGCTCCGAACCCACAGTGTTATTGTTTCGTGCGTTCCAAAACAATGTTTCGCTTCTCGGATGTAGCAACGATTTTCATAAATATTGTCGACGGGCTCTCGAGCTGACAAAATTCTTCATTATGATCTTATTTTAAACGTAGCAATATAACGAGTTTCGAGCATTTACGTCCATGTTATCTTTTTATTCGTCGGTATACTGTACGTGATTGCATGCAGCGATCTCACCCGAAAAAAAGGAAAAAAAACAATTATAACACAAATCATCTCGGACAAACTTGGTCCGATAAAAAACAAAATGGAACCAAACGCAGTGGCTCAGGCTCAAAATCCTGTCAAACCTGATACTGACAATGTTGGAAGGTAAAAAAAATCATGTTCCTCATTATAGTTTTTATAAGAACACTTCTTTGGGTCCAGAGCTCCAAAAATCATATATATACTTTTTTTTCTTCAAAGAGAAGATAAAACATGTAAATTAATTTTTCTTTGTTAGTTGTTTGTTACTACGTTACGCCAGTCAGAATTCTTTGGATGAGAGCTCCCAGAAGCATGTGCCGAGGGAAAATGGAAAGGACAAGCCGCCTTACAGAAATCACCATCACACGAACAGAGCATTCGATGTTATGAACGCTATGAGAAAGTGCGTTATTTAGGATCGCTTATATTTTTTCTCCAATCGTAAATAGCGTAACTCTTAATAAAATGTTTCGTTTAAAATTTAGACAGAATTTTCTCTGTGACGTAACTCTGGTTGCGGACGGAGGAAATGATCTTCCGGCTCACAAAATGGTTCTGGCGGCGTGCAGTCCTTACTTCTATGCAATGTTCACCAGTTTCGAAGAGAGAGATCAACAGAGAATAAAATTGCAGGGAGTCGATCACTCTGCTCTTGAGCTACTCATTGAATATGTCTATTCGGCCGAAGTTCATGTTACAGAGGACAATGTTCAGGTTTTATTGCCTGCTGCAAATCTTCTTCAATTGACCGATGTCAGGGACGCCTGCTGCGACTTTTTGCAAGCTCAGTTGCACCCTTCTAATTGCTTAGGAATTCGAGCATTCGCTGACCTTCACGGTTGCTTGGAATTGCTCTCGCACGCGGATAGTTACATCGAACAACATTTTTCGTACGATTATTTTCAATTATTTAACGAATATGTGCTCAAATGGTAGATAATTTAATTTATTTGTTAATACTGTTACAGAGAAGTGGTCGAGGGTGAAGAATTCTTAACTCTAGCTCCTCAACAAGTGGCGACGTTCATATGCAGCGATCGCTTAACAGTGCCATCAGAGGAAAAAGTATTCGAGTGTGTCATATCATGGGTACACTCGGACTTGGAGAAACGTCAAGGCTACCTGGCTCAACTCATGGAACACGTGAGATTGCCTCTGCTGTCTCAAGATTACCTCGTTCAGAGAGTCGAAGAGGAACCTCTCCTCAAAGCAAACTTACAATGTAAATATTCCTCAAACTTTTTCTATTTCCAATTTATTTCAAATAATACAGACGTATGCACTACGTACGTTTTAGGCAAAGACTATCTCATAGAGGCTCTCAAATATCACTTGCTGAAGGGCGAGCAGAAATCTCTTTTCAAGTCACCCCGCACAAAGCCGCGACAGCCTCGTGGGTTGCCGAAAGTTTTACTTGTCGTTGGTGGTCAGGCTCCGAAGGCCATCAGAAGCGTCGAGTGTTATGATTTCAAGGACGAACAGTGGTATCAGGTATCTGAGCTGCCAACACGACGTTGCAGAGCTGGTAAATCATATTTTTTTAAAAATAAATCAAAGCAATAATAATATTTAAGATTTTTTTCATATTATACTTTCAACATATTTTCAAGGTCTCTCGGTTCTCGGCGGTCGAGTGTACGCTGTCGGTGGGTTCAACGGCTCTCTGAGGGTTCGAACGGTAGACGTTTACGATGCCTCGGCCGATCAGTGGTCGGCATGCGCGGGAATGGCAGCAAGAAGGTCGACCCTCGGCGTTGCTGTTCTTGGCAATTGCATTTATGCTGTAAGAAACTTTTCACTCTATTTACAGTGGCGGGTAAAAGTTTCGGGCAAACCTATTTTTCGTGGATATTACATAGAAATACGATGGTTCAGAATATACAAACGAGAGATGACAATAGTATATACTTTTATTTGAAAACAACATATTATAAACAGTGATATTTCTCTCTAACAATTAATTATCCAATAATTTTTATTTAATGTGTGAGCTAAAGTATTGGGCCATAAACCAATGCGTATGAAAAAACAAAACTAATCATTAAAAAAATAACCAAACATGGTCCGATTTCTTTGCTAGAATTAGTACTTTGTTGCTGTACCCTTGGTAGCGATCACAGCAGCACATCGTGCTTTTCTTGATAGATAACGTATTTGCAATAGCACGTGAACTTTTACCTTTTTTAGTCAATTTTAACACTATTTTTTGGATTTCAATTTTCGTGTTTCGCCATCGTGGCAGAAAGTAGACTGATTTTTCAATGTTCATTTTTTTGTTTCGACATCGCGGCAAAACGTAAACTGATTTTTCATTATTCTTCATGTTTTGAACCAATACGAAAGAAAATGTGAACAAACCGTACGACCAGAGCCAAAATTGGCGTGAAACTTTTGCACGCCACTGTGTACAGATTCGATATAAAGTCAAGTTTTTTTTCTACTAAAAATAAATACGTCCAGGTCGGTGGATTTGACGGATCGACTGGTCTCAACTCGGCAGAAGTTTACGATCCTCGCACGCACGAATGGAGAGACATCGCCCCGATGTCTACGAGACGAAGCAGCGTTGGGGTCGGCGTCGTTAAAGGTCTTTTGTATGCGGTAAACATTTACTCCTTCATTTAAAACTTGTATATTATTCGTATATAAAATATAAATTAAATGAATGATTAATCGCAAAAAGGTCGGTGGTTACGATGGCGCTTCGAGGCAATGCCTCTCGAGCGTGGAGTGCTACAATCCTGAGAAAGACAAGTGGAAATCTGTGCCAGAAATGTCAGCTAGAAGAAGCGGGGCCGGAGTTGGGGTGCTCGAGGGAATTCTGTACGCTGTCGGTGGACACGATGGACCGTTGGTTCGAAAGAGCGTCGAGGCTTTTAATCCAGAAACTAATCAGTGGACTTCGGTCAGCGATATGGCTACGTGTCGCAGAAACGCTGGTAAGCAACTCATTTCAATATTAAGACAGCGGTTCAATACACGCTTGAGCACGCTTGAGAACTTTTCAATGGTACTATTTTGCAGATAGTCGCTAGTTCTCAAGCGTGCTCAAGCGTGTATTGAACCGCGATCTAAATATAAAATCAATTTCAAACAAACAGAACGTTTGAAACAAAAAAAAACACAAATGCAGGTGTCGTGGCTCTGAATGGCCTGTTATACGTCGTCGGGGGTGACGATGGCATTTCAAATTTGGCTTCGGTCGAAGTTTATTCTCCTCGAAATGACAGCTGGACTACGTTGACGAGCTCAATGGGAATTGGACGTAGCTACGCCGGTGTTGCGATCATAGACAAGCCGCAGCTCTCACCGACAATGATGTGAGGTCAGCAAACCGCTGGGCAAACTACGGAACAGAAGAATGACGACCACGAGGCCTCCGAGTCGTCGAGAGAATCCGCCGTGCCCAGCGGTTCACAGATCTACGAGCATATATGCGACGGTCCGCGCTGTCCGTGTCAGAGATACGAGAACGGTGAGCTCGCCCTGGTCCTCATGAGTCGATACAGGGACAACGACCGTTATGTTTGTTATCAGAACGTCGGACGAGGTGCACGTCCGTTGAGAAACGGATTTCCGATAAATCCGAACTTTCTCAATCCTCATTATCAGAATCCGGTCGATCTACTGAGAAATGGCAACCAGAATGGTGGAATGAACGAGCCAGAAGAAAATATCTACGAACGACTGGACGACGACGACGACGACCAGGAGGAGGAGGACGAGGAAGAGGAGGACGATGAAAACGACAACGACGACGATGATGACGACGATGACGACGACGACGACGATGACGACGAAAACAACGAAGTTGTCATCAACGATGGTGGAAATGAAAACAATGACAGTGAAGAGAATGGTGAACGGGAGGAAGAGAACAGTGAGAACGACCAGCGTGTTGAAGCGTCCAGAGGGAATCTCGATAACCCGAGGTCGGACAACGAGAACCACACTTACGAAAGAATCGACAATCGTCCGTGGTACCGGGGGACGATGAACGTTCGCGCGAGCATCGCTCGAATGTACGAGCAGCAAGCGAATATTTGGAACTTCATGGAACCGTCGAGCGCCGGAAATCATTACGAGAATCCAAGATTCGTGTACGCCAAGACGATAAATCAATCTTGTCTGAATCGTCTAGGACGTTTTGGGAGAAATTGTTTCTCCAGCGAGAACATAGCTCTGGCCTCGAGCACGAAACGGCACGTGTACCCGCTCGGTCACCTGTGCCAAGTCTGCACGAGATTTCCTTTCGTTCAGCGAGACGCTCGTTACGCGTGCGGCTACTGTAACGCTCATCACGATAGATGGCGCTACAATGAGAGCGGAAATTCGACGAGTCAGCAGTTGGCCAACTCTCGACACTTGATTTACCAAGTAACGAGAAGCTGCAGATGTCCCTTCTGCAGAGGAGAATATCATTACGTAAGACTGCCGATAAATACGGCAAGATTTGGAGAATCTTGCCAGTGTCGAAACCAATCCGGCAGCAATTGTTCCAACTGCCGAGGACGATTAATCTCCAGTTCGAATTCGGCAATTTACATCGGTCGAAGGGATCGTCTCGGTCTCGTTCAAACGTCCGCCAATAATCCGTTATACTCAAACTCGACCATTTATATCGGTAGAATCGACAGGTCGTGCACTTCTGGTCTAAGCAGCAACGTCTCCACGTCCGGAAATAATCTCCCGAGTAATCCGGTACCGTCGACCTCCTCCGCTTCTCGGAACTCCGAACTCGCGAATCGGCGAGCTCCCACCGCCAATTCGACCGTAAATTCGTCCGTTTGCACGATCTCTGGAAACATTCAGAGACAGCATGTTTGTGACGATTCCTGCATTAGAATAAATCCGGCAAATCTTACGGGCGTGTGCCAATTTTTGACGCGTAACGAGCGTCCCGAATGCCACCACGGACGATTCTCCTTTCATTGGTGGTTCGTCAATCGATGGCTTCCTCCCTGGGGATCTCAGAGCGACAGAAATCAGAGCAATTCCGAGCAACAGCCCAACAATGCTCCGAGAATCGACGAAGCACAGCACGAGAGTGACACCGAAGAATCCCGAGATCATAATTCTTTCTGAATAGAACAGATTTTTCTCCATTCTCTTTAATTTACTTTCAGACAAAAAGTATTCGTTGTTGATTTTTTTTTCTTTCGACATCAAGATTTTATTGTAAAATTATACACGCAGAATACGAAAAATTGGAACTTAATAATGCTTTTTTAAAATAATGGCTCAGCCGGTTTCATGGCAAACGAAAGATGAGATTTTTTTTTAGTTTCATTAATTTGTTTTTTCACATTATTGCCTGTTAGAGTACATCATTCCTTCGGAGAAGAGAATAGACTTGATTTCCCCGAGTACACTGTAGTGTGGTACGTAAATAATTAGAATAAAAAATCATTTCGACTTTGTAAAAAAGACTATTGAATTTTTATGATAAATTGGAGATGTTGTTTCTCAGCTGACACCAAAAACTTGACTTGTCGTGGGTCGAGGAGAGTATAATCAAATAACGAAAGACAATTGTTGACTTTTAAAAAATCTTGTTTTATTACGACGGATCTTAATAAATGGAGCTCTCGCGTTCGTGAGACAATTTGCGATCGTGACTTTCGACAGATCGCGCGCTATTCGATTCTCCCCGTGCAATTGTGGAGAATCGAGAAATGTTCGAGGAGAACACACCAACGATTGCTATTCCAGCAGCGTCCAACCACGAATATTGTATATAAATTTTGTCATTATCTGTAGCAAATCTACTTATCGACGTTAAAGTCTGACTGAGATGCAATAATTACGAGTTGAACGTTTCTCTATGCTCGTAATATACATGATAGATTATATAGAAATATTTTTTTTAAATTACTTTTATTCTCGTAGTGGCATGGATCCGATGAAATATTTATAGCTTATCGTGATTTTGCGCTCGCGAAACTTTGAACTCTCTGCACTGTAAGACACTATATTAGTTAACTCTTTAGTGATTTTTCGTTCGTTGCGAATCTCATCCAAGGGAGAAAATGTATCCGGTAACTCGACCGTCTTAACGCCAATCGTTGCAATACATATTGAGACGAATAGAATAATATTAAAAAAAAATCAAATTCCTCGACTGTTCAATGGCGATTTTTATATTTTCCGACCGTATGTACTCATAACAAATACTATAAAATATTCCAACTAAAATATCAATGCATATATATGTATACATGCGGTGTGATAGTCAGTATTAGAATGAAAAACAAATTCAGGATAACAGAAACGAGATAAAATCTATACGACAAAATCTCATCATTAAATGATGAAAATTATCAACATAGTTATATGAACTCGTTTAAATTAATGAGCGCCGAGTTTAAGTGAATATAATGATAAAAAAAGGATTTTTCAAACGACATGTGTATGTATATTTATTTTTTGTATATGCAATCTTTGGTGTCTCGTCTATAGTATATACTACAATATGAGGATGACAAACGAATATTCACGTAAATAAATAAACTTAAATGTAAATCAATTTTTTAATGCATATATCTTTTCATTGCTTCTTTTAATGTCGAAGCTTAGCATTTGCATACTAATATAAAAACATATAGATAGATAAGTACGTATTAAAGGATATAAGAAAATGTTTGAAATTAGAGTTATTGCGGTAGAAAATCAGAAAAAGTTCCACTTCTGGGTAGTGGAACTTGTTGAAATTTTGCACAGTTCTTTATTGTACTTCAAAGAAGCTTCCTTAAGTTTTTTTTAAATCCTAAGGTTATGGTTTTTTAAATTTTCATACATACATAGCAAGTCACCCTGGATGACCTTGAATTTTGAGTATGTTGTTTTTGAAACAATTTGCAAAAACTTTTCTTAATTGACTTAAGCTGAAACACCACATGGTATCGAGATAAATTGGGGTAAAAACTTTTGATTTGACTGTACTGATAGAACTACCTGAAAGTATTTCTACTGTGACAGTCCGTTCAAAAGTTTCCGTCCTATGTAAACTAAAGATAAAATCATTAGTTGAAATTTTTTTCTGTACATTAAAAAAAAACTACATAAACCGTCTTTAATGCTGTATAAAGATTGTTGCCAAATTTTAAAAGGTTTCTCTATCTAGATAACAGTATATATCATGTTGAAAATAACATTTTTTAACACAGGCTCTTATGGAAAGTTGCAAAAAGATATGATTTTCAACAATAAATATCTCGACTTCTAGATAGAGACATCGTTTAAAATTTGATACACACTTGAGCACCACGTTGAAGAACATATGTGCAAAGTTTTAAGAAATTTTATAGAAAACCATTTTTACCATAGAACCACGATATAACTACCTTAATCCTTTTCCTGCTTTCCTCATCGAAAGCAGACAATCGCGTCAACCGAGAATAACCCGAGCAGAGAGAAATTATTGTCGTAGTCTGTGGGACCCTTATGCTTATTATTTGCCATGCATCCTCTCTGTTCTTTTTTTTTAACCCCGCGAGAGCAAGAAATTTCGTTATTATATAATGCCGAATTTACGTTCTCGCAGCATGTGTTTATTTTACCAGAAATCAGCAGCACAAAACAAATTACGCGATAGTTCGACTTGTGTTTTTGATTCTATACTATAATGTATAGTTCAGAGCACGAAATCGGCTTTACCTGTTCCGCCCTTCATTTACCTCCGCCAAAATAACTTTTTTTTAACTTCCTTCTCACTTCCTTTTTCTTCTTTTCATTTTTATTCTTTTATTATTATTATTGTTATCATCGTCACCGTTGTTTTGGTATATGTACGAAAAGTATAACATTTCAATATAATGAGTATATTCAAAAAAGTGCGCATTATATATTGAATTTTTTTTCTTCAATTTAGTGCCACACCCGATGCAACTGACCTTGCTTGGTTGACACTACGTCCATATGGCAATAATAGAGTCGCTTTTTCTTGCTGCAGCTTGCTCGCATTTTAGCTTTTACTCTCGCTCCGACTTGCACCAGAGTTCAATCGTTTCCGCATTGTTCGAACAACATTCGAGGCCACAGATTGAAAAATTGATTTTTATCCAGTGAAAAAATTTTTTACTGCCCCTGCGCGTATTTTTTATTCATCTTTTCCCTCTTTCGTTTTAATGAAGAGAGAATATGCGGATATGTATTAAGATCTTTTATATATAGATATTTTTAAAGGACCCAAGGCGAGAGACGTAAAAACAAAAGTGCTATTTTTTTGCCCCGCCGAACAAAATATAATTAAGTTATAATTAAAAAAGATACAGTCAAAAAAATTGAGAAAGACAGTTTCATGGATAAAAAATAACAATAATCTAGCTCTTACACGTCATTATTCTTGCTCGTTTCCAATTACATTCTATCACCGTATATCGTGCTGGTTATGATGAGAGATACAAATAAAAAAGACGCTCGCGTGCATTTCGCCGAGTTACATTTTCATTTAAATAAAATGCATCGTGCTTATATATATATGAGCAATTTCACCTCAATTCAATGACGATTTTCGAATGACCTCTTCGATTTCTTTTATTTTTTAATATATTATTGTAGATGCTAAATAAAGCATCTATGCCAATTTTTAGCCCTCTATTTTGACGCGTATAGAAGTTTCGTAAATTTCTTAAAATATTCATAACTTCTACAATAGTTAAAATATCGTAACTTAATAGAAGTTCATTTTTTATGTTTTTTTAAATGTACTTTTTGGAAAAAAAATTTTTAAATTAGAAAAATAATTTTTTTAGTGACTTTTTAGTTATTTTAAACTCAAAAATTGAATTTTCTTTTAATGGAACACCTTCGATTTTTTTTTAAATCGCAATATTCTACTTAAAAAAAAAACAAAATTTTTGAGCCCAGACTGGAGATGGGTTTTTAATAACTTCATATAAAAAAAATGTTTTTCCATATCGCAATATCGAGATTGTCAGAAAATCGCGTGGTGCGGTAGTTAATGTGATTAAATTAAAATCAGTATAGGTATACAATCAGTAAATATATATTAGTCACTAAATAAAACTCAATTTAGAACCATTACTGCCTTGTACCGTACCAGGGGAAAATCTGTTACAAATCCAAAATGACATGTCCAAAGCATTGTGCGTAAGTTTTAAAAATTAAGTCCCGCAGCCAACGTGTTAAAAAGTTTCTGCATATCCTGCGTTTTTAATCTTTTATGGATTCCCCCCTTCCCCTCGCTCTGCGGCTGATGCGCGCCCGAAATATAATATGAGCCGAGTATACACTCTCTGCTCTCTCCCTGCATGCTTTTTTTATATATATTTGCGTAAATACATACATGCCCCGGCTTTTGCGAGAAAGGAGAATAAAAGGCGAGCGTTCGGCATTTACTATATATATTTCACCGATCTATGCGCGGGGATCACCGTTCGCCGGAACGAGGCTACGAACTGTGTAGTATATATGTATAAAACGTGACATACACACACGTGACTTGCCGCCGATGGAAAAAAAAATGTAACTGGAGCAATCGCCGCTTAAATTGCGAGAAAATCGAGCCCCGCTGAGAAATAACTATACGAAATCTCCCCTCATGCTTCTGCAACATATACATATATGTATGTATATCCTATATTGTATAGTATAACTGTACTATTTATATCTGTAATACATAGTATATAATCGAAGTTACTTTCGAAAGCAGTATACATATTTTCTATCTTATATATAAGTGCTCTGCTCACCCCGTCTCTCTAGATCGCTGCGCCGCTATACCCATGCATATGATACATCGAATAATCAGCAACAGACCAATTTCGCCTTCCCAAAATATTTATATAATATCATTTCCATTTTTAATCCTCCGTGTGTACACTGGGTCTTTTAAGGAACAGTCAAAATTATAAAGTTCAATTTTTCACTTATGAATAGAGGTTGGCCTTTGACTTCCCCGTTTAAAAAATATAGATAGTAATAGGGACTAAAGGCCCAAGGGAGGCCTGGGTCTGATAATTCATCTGCAAACGCCAGCCAGTGCTGATCACTCCTGTTCCCTAAAAAGGGTTAGTATACACACGGAGTTAGTATTTTCGAAGGTAAATCAATGCAGTGCCTTTTCTCGTAGCTTTTCAGTTTTTTTTTCACAACTAAAATAAATATTTTATGAAATTTGATGATATTTTGGTTACTATTTTGTACAGATTCAAATCTTAAAAATACAACTTTTTTTCTTTATTTCATTTATATAAGTCCGTTATTTTTTCATTAAAATATTCGCGACTTTTAGGATCTTGAATAATACAACATTTCGGAGCTCATATACCAAAGACCCTATACTTTTTTTGAAAGCTCATAGCCTAAGCTACAAATAAAGCCTAAAATAATTTTTTCTTAATAGTCGTTTAGTGTAGAGCAACGAATTTTTTAACAAAATTTCATTTTTTCTGCTTTTTAAACAATTTTTCAATTTTTATTAATAACGGTTTTAGATATTTGACATTGGCATGGCATTTTGGGTCAAATAGTACACACTTCAAAAAGTAATTCAGAATTTTTTCAGAATGTTTAAAAGTCTAGAACACTTGAAATAAAAAAAAATCGACTGTTCCCTAAAAGACTCAGTTTACACATCTTGTATCGAAAAATACAGTGTACACACGAAGAGTTAATTCGATAACATTTTTCAAAATAATTATTTATTGTTTCTCCATTTATTGCCCATAACAATAAATTTTGAATTGTAAACTTTTGAGCTATACATATGCACGAGTTATATACATATATATATGCGTATATAGGAAATCATCGTCGCGTGACTCAAATTTAAAGAATCTTTCCTCCCCCCCTTCTTCCAAGCATGCATAATGAAGAAAAAAAAGTGATGATTCTTTTTTTTCTTTTAATCCAATGACTAATTATTGAAGTAGAAAAAAAAAGAGTTCAGGAACTTAGCGAGAAGTTGTTGTTATTATTATTCAAAGATTTTCCCGCGTGATGCATGATGAATCACCTTTCATCTTGCGACGATTTCGGGTTTTCCTTTGCCTGCTAATGATGATGATGATGCGGTTATAAAGAAATGCTTCATTTGAGAAAATTATTCGTATCGTGTGCACTATTGCTTTTTTACAACATATTCTCATCCGTCAGTATAATGTACGTATATAGATGCTTTTACCTTCGTTAAACTTGATTAATGTTGATATATGTATAATAAGCTTAATAACGATTGGAGAAGCGAGATGAAGGTGTCAGGGGCCAGAGATGTGCTCATACTCAAATTTTCAGTGTCTCGAGAATGTTTTTTTTTCGCAAATACAGAGACGTGTTAATTTGCATATCTGCTGTACACGGAGTGGATATATCCGACATAAGTAGGTACCTGTAGCCTGTCTCGCGACTATGTCCAGATTAACACCAATCGCGAAAAAAAGGCAAAGAAAGGGAGAGAAAAAACAAAGCCCTGCTATTTGAAAATCTATGCAAGCAAAGCAGAGCCGGGATTACATTTTTTTATACCCCCCGTTATATTATTCGCATCTTATTATTATTTGGCCCAGCAAATATAAAATACGAGTCAGAGGATTATTTCTTATATTCTCTCTCTTATTAATACACTATTCGCTGGAATTTTTACAGAGGCCATGCGCGGCTCTATTTTTATGTCTCTGTTATTTCCTTTTTTTTTCTTCTCTTTTTGGACGGTTGTCACTCGCGCACGTAATATTGACGGACAAGAAATGAAATTTCAATGTCGTCTGACACATGTCCGCGCGCGCGGCAAAGTAACATTTTTTACGCGTACACAAGAGGCTTCTTTTTCGTCAATTTTTATTTTCATATCGTAGATCCCGTCGCTGAATACCTAAGTGACACTGGCGCCATGGGAAAGATAAAATTGAAATGGAAAAGGGACTCGGCCGTCTCTGGTGAAAATAATTATCTCTTGCGCGAGACGAATTTTTAATAAATTCTTTTTTTATTCGTTTCTACGAAAAAAAATAATAATAATCCGCACATATGCAAAATTTTATCTCACATTGTTACTTTTTATATAAATATAACTATTATTCCTCAAATATATACTTTATATAAGAATAAAATATAATAATACAATATACATATATAAGAAAAAGTGTGGAACAAAATGAGCCGCGATAGAGGAAAAAGTATTAAGTATAAAAGGAGTGACAGAGAGAGAGAGAGAGAGAGAGAGAGAGAGAGAGAGAGAGAGAGAGAGAGAGAGCGGGAAAGGTGTCTGTATATGCTATATGTTGCGGTCAGCAAACTCAAGATATCGCAGGGCGTGGTTACAAAAAAATGCATTATTCCCCACTCTTTAAGCACGCATTAATCAATACCTGTATGTGTCATACATGCACATATTACTTTCCTTATTATATATATATATGCATATAGGATCTAACATATATATGTGGAACGTGCGGTGTGTGTGTTTGAATAAAAGAAGACTCGCACGTAAATAAAAAAATTTTTTGCCATCTCATATTTGAGTTACATGGAAAATACATACAAATCTAATGCATAAAAGATTCCAGGATTTGGCAATCGAGATTTCCAAATGCCACGATGATATTCGTTAATTGACCCAAACTTTTGCTCAATCGTGCGCACACACCATTTATTTTTGTTTTTCAAGGCTCATTGTTGTTTTTCATTTAATCTCTTTTTTGGGTTTAATATGACCATTATTGCAGAATAACGGCGAAAAAATGTATTTAATTGAGATACAGATATAGATGAGGTACGCGTATCATATACGCATACGTGCGCCAAGCGGTACACAAGCGAGCCGGATGTCGAGTCGTTGGCCAGCAGCTTCGCATCAGAGGATAACAATAACGAAGCAACCGGTTCAACATCGACCAATGAAATATGCGGTACATGCTTTCATTATATTTATCAAATTACGCCAGTGACATTTTTTTAATCGCCTTTTTAACCCTGATGCTGTTCGTATACTTTGAGCTGTATATTTATTGTATTAAAAAGAAAACGTGAATAATGAAAAAAAAAGTTTTATCACTCTGACCAATGATTATTTGTTTGCTGCTACATAAAAGTTGCTATATACGCACTATATATAGGGGAAGGGGGGCAAAATGGGCCCCTTAAGAAAAAAATGCTTGCAACTTCTATTTTTTCACTCGTTTCATTTTTTTTTAGTTCCTTATCAAATATTTGGTGTTAATTTGCTGTGTCTACTATAAATAAAAAATATAAAAAAGTGCGACAAAATACCCCTCCCCCAAAAAAAAATTTGTAATGTTATTTTTTAAAATCTTATCATATTTTTGAGTTTATTTTTTGCTACGTATTTAGTATAAAAATGCACTAGCAGAGTTAATGATAAAAATTTGGAGCAAAACAGACCTTTTGGAAACTTGAATCAAATTTTCTTGTTATTTTTCTGTTCAATACCATTTCTACTTAATAAAAAATTTTAAAGCCCAATTTGTTCGAAAAAAATATTTGTAGGTTTTCAAAAATCTAGTGAGTCCATCTCACCCCCAAACATTTTGCGAATTAAAAATTTTAAGGGCTCATTTTGCCCCCAAATATTTTTAGGTTTTGGAAATTTCAAGTGGCCCATTTTACCCCCAGGGGCCTATTTTGCCACCTCCCTTTCCTTATTACTCTTGCGTCTATATTATTTTATAATAAAATCATCATTGACGCTACCAATTATTGAAATTGATTCCCTGATATACGAGATGAGGATATCCTCGATAAACTGCGATGCGAGCGAGATTTTCAATTTTCAATTGCACTCTTATTAAGTGTATATAACAATAAATATACTATATACTATATATATACATACGAGGGAACACGTATACATGCCTGCATATGCGTATATACTTAAATACATGTATACACGTTGTGCGAGAGAAAGGTCGATTGTGAAATTTAGTACATTGAGTCCCCCCATTGAGATTGTTGACTCACAAAACTCTGTTGACCTCGCGCATTCAACAATCGCGCGCGTGAAATCTCAAATTATAAATCTCTCTTTCTCTCTCTTTTTCAGCAATAAGTAAAATTAAATTCGAACGAAAAATCAAGAGTGAACGCAATAGTGAAAATAATAATAAGATGCGCCCGATGAGATAAAATATATCCGCGAGAGTGTATCCGAAAGGAAGAAATGCATTTTGTTTCGTGTAAATAATAGATACCGCAGAATAAAAGCTTGATCGTCCGGACACGTTGAAAGAAAAAAGTATAGATACTATATGGCCCGTGAGTCGGAAATTGGTTGACAGTCCGTCTGTGCTGAATTTCCTATCTTTTAAGGGGTTTCGGCTGGCGAAAATAAATGAAGTTTTACGTGTTTAAAGTATAGGGAATCGAAATTTGTTAAGAACACGATGAAAATTTGAAAGAACGTTCTTTGTCACTAAAGAAATTTCTATAAATTCAGAAAAAATACATTCTTATACACGGAAAGTATATCTATATTGTCTAAAAATCGCTATTTCATGGTTCAATTGTTCAGAAAATACGTAGACGAAAATTCTAAAAAAAAATTCATGTGTACGCATTTCATATGAAAGAATGTCCTCTCCAAATTTGAACTAATTTTTATCATTTCGTTATGGTATACCGAAACACCTTTACACAGTTACAGTTTTCAGTGAAGCGACAGTCAAAAACTTAACCCGGCCTATATAGTACGTATATATACGTATATGTATATGTAATCGTATATATGCTGCTGGCGCATGCTTGGACACATAATAACGTTGGTCAGCAGCGACGGCACCGTTCCAATAATATAAGGATCAAGGATCAAGGACTATATAATATTAAGTATATTTATATGTATATCGTAGATCGTTACGCTCGATAGTCATGAAAAATTTTTTTGTCTCTTTTAATATGTACGCGGGGGGTATACAATGCGTCTTTTGCACTTTTATTCCTCTTAACTCTTAGCTCTTGTTGAAATGGGGTATTTTTGTATTTTTTGAAGCATCTCGCGCACGAGCAGGTAAAAACGTCTGCTGGAAAAATCGAGCTCTGGATCGCACATCTAATATATAGTATACACACGCTATTCACATGTATATACATGCAGACAAAATAATTTTTCATTTTACAGTGTATATACATGCAGTATATATAGTATAAGGAGAACGAATAAATTTGAAGGATTTTTTATTATTGCGCGCTTGCTCTGTATATGTCTGTCATATTTTGCTATAATATACCAAATCGTTCATCGCCGTTTAATTATATAACACTATATATACTGTACAAAACGCATACATGTATTTCATGCTATTCGCATTATTGATGTTTCCCATATATAAAATCACTGCTTTCAGTGCGTTTTTTTACTTTTTATCTGGCATGCTTTTTTTTGTAATTATTAATCTTTCTGTTACCAAATAAATATTGTATATCGTATCTATATATCCGGACAATAATAAGTGTATTAAAAAAAAGTGAAACAAATAGAAAAAGTACGCCGCGATGAATAATGAGCGTTATTGGATGAGAGAAAATATAAGGTTGGCTGGATTTGCCTGATCGTTAATGAAAAGAGCGCCGCGATGCGAGAGAAAGAAGTCTCTCGCGATCACATACGTGTATGTTGGGAAAAAGGGGAGGGGATTAGCATCCAGCAAATCTTAAAGGCCTGTTCGACCAGCTCACACGTCTCGTCTCGTCTCTCTCTCTCTCTTTCTTTCTTTCTCCTCGTCGGTCTTTATCTACTTGGCGGTCTCGATAAAGTGCCTTTCAGTTGTCGCTCGTCGGTCGAGCGTTACACGCTTCTCTCACGACTTAAAAATCCGGTGTGTCCCCTGGCTAAAATAAATCACGAAAAATCTTTGTTCGCTTCGAGACGAAGAATCGAATCGAGTTTGACGCGAGACGAACTTTTTTCGTTGAGCAAATTACCAAATTTTCATTGAGTTTTCATTCAAGAAATTCATTTTCCCCGGCGATTGTCGAACTTGATCGCTAAATTCGAAGTGTGTCTAAAAGAAAAGCGCGCAGGATACAAATAAATCCACGAGTCTCTGCGCGTTAAGTTGACGAGTTCTCTCTCTCTCTCTCTCTCTCTCTCTCTCACATGGCTTTAAAAAGGACGATGAGGAATTAATTGCGAGTGCTATAAAGAATAAAGCAATAACTAAATTTGTGCAGTATCGTACGATCCGCAGCGTCGTGTCGCACTGGAGTTCCATTCGTAGTTACGAGTTACGACTTGGGTACAACGTGACACGTCGCGATTTTTATTCACGTACGTAAAGTGTATATATGTACATTAAATAAATTGAAATCCGCACGTATAGTATCCCAGAAAGTTTCTTTTTATTCGAGTTGTATTCACAAAAGTACGAGATTGTGCAATTTAACACCGATATTTCGTGATTCCCGGTTAATGGCATCATTTTGAGAAGTCGCGCGACTGTAGTGCTTGCACATGGGAATAAAAGAGAAAAAAAAGAAGGAGCACGAGAAAAAGAAAGTGAAATTTCTATACGCTCTGGCTCGTACAAAAATAAATCTCGCTGCTGCTGCTTCTTCACGTTTCTCTATTCGAAAACTTTTATACGTTAGAATTGCGTTATTTCCACGAGTATACGCACGTGCGAACTCGATGTATAGACGCGCCGATGACTCGTCAATAATAGATTAAACGTGTTACACCCGCCCACGCACTCACTTAACTCGCATTTTAATAATGATTTTTTAGATCGACTTAATACTTTTAATTGCATTCTTATCATTGTCTGCTCTCACATGCATAAACCAATATTTTTTCTCAACTCGATTTCATAAAATTTATTTTAAAAATCGTTTTATTATTGGCCCACTATATGCTCGATATACAGATCGCGATTATTATATTTATAATAATTTGTATACGCTGCTGCTGCCGGTACTGTTCTCTTTTTCGCCTGCTGACGCTCATTGGCAAATGATAAAACTGGATCAAATTGGAGTTTAAGAGGAGGCTACTGCTCGTCTGGTTATAACGGGCGCGTTCCACTTATCGTTCAAAATATTCACAAAGACCCAAAACCAATGTAATAAGGATAGGACAAGGGCTTTGTCGGCGATAATAAGTGGTATTCGCCTAATAAAATAAAAGCCAAATAATAATCCTAGTGGTGTAATGCACATAAAAGAGCCATGAGCAGCAGAGGCGCAAGGACAAGTCAAATAGCTCGGTCTTCTACTTTTTCACGCGCATGGCAGCTCGTTTAGGCTCCGTAGAGCTTGTTGCCAAATAATCCGTTGGTATTATCAAAAAATTGGCTATCCAAATGTCATTCCGGCACACGCGTTTTTTTTCTATCTTTTTTTCACGCTGCCCCGCATCTCTCTATATTCACCGTATTTTTTTTTAAATTTTTGCTATGCTATGACGTTAACGTCGCGTAACCTCTTTCACTCTGCTCTTCTTTTTTCTTGTCTTGTCATATATAATGTGTTTACTTTTTTATTCTACATTTACGTCACAGATTGGCAAAAATAATGAGTTGAAGAACTCTTTAACGAGCCACTCATTGCACAAAGAATTTTGCATTGGCAAAAATATTTTATTTATTTATTTTATTTTTTATTTTTTAATTTATTATTCGAGAGAGAAGAAACGATAATGTGCGAGAGAGTTATTTGAAAAAAAAAACATCTTTTGTGTAACAGGATTCCTATAAGGAAGAGAGAATTATAGAAGAGCAGGAGGTGCAAGTGACAGTCCTCCCAGTTATTCTGGGTGTTTTTGCTTTTTATTTTTTAGCTATACATACACGATAAACCCCATCCGTTCTCACGGTACATGCAGTTACTTCTGAGAAAAAGAGACGAAAACGCCGAAAATAATAAGGGAGACGAAAGTAGCGTTAATAACGTGTGTGCGTTATTTTTCTTGTTTTACGCCTTTCCCTTTGGATGATCGACCGGGAATTCGACTTTCTTCTTATCTCAGAAACCAATAATAAGTGATTCTCGACACGAGATGAACGTTCGAATATATGCAGCGTTCAAATTTCAAGCGAACAAGAACATTTTGCTCGTATTCTTCATTTCAGTTTTTTTTTCATCGAGACATATAACAACTTATTATATTAACAGAGATTTTGCAATGATATATATCATATTAACATCGTACCCATTTTTTAACGAATATAATTGTATATTGATATATTACCATATATATGTTTAACAGGAAAAAGAGCGAAGAAGAAGAAGAAGAAGAAGAAGAAATCTCTTTATTGCGGTGATCCTCGGTCAAGAGCACATGTTCTCGAATAATGCCTTGAAGCTTTTTTACCCAAGGCCGCCGAGCTGCGAGCGATATGGAAAGTCCTCGGAATTCAGGACACAACAAACGTTTCCTCTTGTCAAAGATTGAAGAAAAAAAGAGCGATGGAGGTCGACATTGACGCGTGTACCAAAAATAGGTGACAAAATTCCACTGAGAAACATAAACGAGGCAAAAGGTGAAAACTAACGGATGTTAAATGCTCTCTGAATACCTGAAGGGAATTCTGCAAGAGGAGACAAATTTATCAGATAGAGTAGGATAAAAGCAGGAAATAACGTGTGAAAGAAAATAATAGAGGGTATCATAAAAGAGAAGAGAAGGAAATAATAAAATAGAAAAAAATAAGATGTCACTAGCGAATTTTAGTTATCCTTTGCAATTAGCGGCGTCGTCTTCGTACGCTTTCGCCGGGACGCAGAGCTCGCAGCCGGCGATAGCCGATCTGCGGCTCGATTCGGCGTCGGCCGGACATTTTCAGAATAATGAAAACGAGAGATTTGAAAGCAACGAGCCTTACATTGTTAATCCGGCTCATTATCATCATCATCATCATCAACAGCAACAACAACAACAACAACAACAACAACAACAACAACAAAATTCATTCAACCATCATACGCATCATTCGTCTGGGTCATCGAGCCTCGATACGAGATACGCTAATTACAATCAGGATTTTCGCAGAACACAACCGAGGCGCCGCCAGCAGCAGCAAGTTAACCAACCAACGAATCAACAAACGAGCAGACATCACGCTCCCTCGAAACAGCCAAGAAATCGACCGTCTGTCCAGCACTCGGAGCACGAACCTCATCCCGTTACCTCTACCGATCACAGCATCAACGACTATTCCAGAAATCCCGATCATTATCAACATTCATCACCCGACGACCAACAGTCAGTTTTTACCTTTTTTTCTTTCTTTCATTTTATCATATATACTATATATTATAATATAGTTGTCATTTTTTAAAAAATATATTCTAACACTAATAATTTCATGTCAACATCGATCACAAAAAAATGAATAACATTATTTTTATTATCACTATTAAATAATATCGGTGTATAAAATTGACATAGCAGAAAAAAGCACGATGTACTATAAATCGTTAAAATGTTTGCGTTTCGAGCTTGAATAATAATTAATTTAATGAAATGTATATGTATATACGGTATATTTATATAGACATATATACATATAGTATACAAGGAGAGAAAGAGAAGAGAAAATGAAAAAATGTACGGTTAATTCCGTCACTACCGGGTCGACTTTTACTGACCAATAAATAGGGGGAAAGTCACGAGAACAGAAAAAGAGAGAGAGAGAAAGAGAGAGTGTGTGTGTCCTGCCGAACGAAATCTCGACCGCAGAATACTTGCCCACTTTATATGCATAAAACACGCTCGCACAATACTCGTGCGAGACCTGCTTATTCTTACTTTTGGAGTTTACCACGACAATAACGATTATATATATACACGTTGTCTCGCGATTGGGAAGCATGCGCACGCACACACGCACGCACGAACGCTCGCCCAACGTACATATATTAGAGTGATTCAAAAAATTTTTTTTTTCTTTTTTCGAGGAAATAAGTTTTAAAGTTTCATTTATGTATAAAAAGAAGCCTGTGCAAATTTCAGCTCTTTATAAAAATATTAACAAGGGGGACATCGCACTTTTCGATTTTCCACAAGATTAACATGGGAACAGTTACATATACGTTTCCTCCGTCAGAATTTTCAGTGTAAATTAACTTAAAAATTGTGTTTAAAAATACAATTTTCAAGCTAATTTATACTAAAATTTGTTTTTTTTTGTACTAAAATCTGACGGAGAAAACGTAACTGTTCCCATGTTAATCTTACGGAAAATTTTACGCAAGAGACCACGAGACCTCTCCCATAAGAGCCCGTGTTAAATATTGCGATTTTAAATCCTAAATATCTTGAAATCTAGATGGTGAACCTTCTTAAAATTTAGCATAGCTCTTTATTGTACTTCAAAGAAGCTTCTTTTAGTTTTTTAAAAAAATCCTAAGATTATGAATTTTTTATTTTTCATACATACGTAGCAAGTACAAGTCACCTTGGATGACCTTGAATGTTGAGTATATTGTTCTTGAAACAATGAGCAACAACTTTTCTTAATAAACTTAAGCTCAAAAACCACATGGTTTGAAGATAAATTGAAATAAAAACTTTTGATTTGACTGTACCAATCCATATAGAACTACCTTAAACGTATGTCCGCGACAAAAATAAATTACTCATTTTTGTTGGACCACCCTAATGCAGATATGTACAATATTTGATAAATCAAAATAACCTTTCCTTTTATTAATCTTTTATCTTTTTTATTACTTAATGAACTTGCATACGCGCTTAAATTTTTCGAGTAAATTATTTTCACCTGCGCGACCTCGACGATTTTCGATTGGTTCGCTCCGGTTCTCGAGCATTGACCGATGCTGCGTATGCACTTCTCCATCAGCACATGAGTGAAAGGAGCAGGCGGCAGATGGAAAAAATGAAGGAACCGTATAGCCACAGCATTATATACATATGAAATTATTTAAGCATGCAGCTTCAGGCGTATAACAATAATATAACGCATCATCAGGCATAGAATGGATTTAGCAATTTTAATTATGGCGCTCACAGCTACCAGCATTACTTTTTAATTGATTATTGAATACTGTGCTTCATTGATACGACGTTTGTATACTTTAATCGAAAGGTACACCAGAGTTAACGGAGGAGCGTACGGTAGCGCGGACGCAAAAACTTCGGTACACGCGATCCTCGATTACGACGACGAAGGCGACGACGCGGACAACGAGCACGAGCAGGCCGGAAGCGCCGAGGATTATTACGAAGACGAAGACGATGACAACAACAAGAATAACAAGGCGTCGTCGGGTATGCCGAAAAATCCTCGCGTAACTCCGATCCAGGGCCCAATATATCTCAAAAATGGCTCAGTTCCTGTTGTACCCTTGTACTCTTATCCACAACTGAATAACGGAAGCTTTGTCCAAATACCAGTGAGTATACAAATAATTTTTCTTTATATCAATAACCAGACCTTTTATATTTTATTGTTGTTCTTGATGTCAGCATCGCATGTATCGTATCGCCTCGATCTCCTCTCGTCCTTATATTTATTTATTTTATTTATTATACTAACAGGTTATAGTGGTTCGGGCGCTTCGTGCCCTCGCGGTAATCGTTAAATTTTCCATTAAGTAAGAATTAAATGTTATCTTTACTTTTTTATATTTACCATTTCTGAACATAATTCGACAAAAATATAATTTAAAAAAAAGCTGTTTTGTAAAAAAAAATATCATCATCTACTGGCGAATTATCAAAAAGTGTATATAGCTAAAATATTTTTGATTATATATACGTATTTACAAAAATTTTTTGAGCGATCCTTTGAACAATATAAAAGTTGTTATATTTAATCGCTCTCTGGCGGTGAGTCGCAACAAAATGAATAGCGCGAAAATTTTCTATGAGTTTAAATACGTATTTAAACCAATTTTCATGCCGATCAGTCGATTTTTATAGAATTTCATAACATGAAGCGCCATTGGGTCATGATGAGTTGAAATAAAACAGCCTATGTTCAAATCCACGTTTTAAGCTATCCCTAATTTAATGAACTATTATTTTAATAAATAATAAATAATAATAATTTTCATAAATTTATTAAACTATTATTCAATTTAATAAATAAGTTTATAATTTCTTTAATATTATATTTATTTATTTAATTTATTTATTCTTATATATTTATATTAATTTATTCCTTTATATATAAATAAATTTAGTTAATCTCCATTTATACTGTAAAATTTAAAAAAAAAAGAGAAGCACGAAGCAACTGCATCGGGAGGGAGATGAATTGTCATACGAAAGGCGGACCTGATGCTCTGCCGTGCCGCGCGATGAGAAATCGTCCTAATCGGTTCAATGCCGAGATTCCTCGAACCCCCTTTCACCATCCCATCGACCAGTTTCATTTATATACAATAACACATATATCGTACGATTTCACTTAAATATATGCACATTTTAATACATTTTTAGATTTTTATATATAGTGTATGCGTATACAAATAACGAAAAAACTTGTGTGGTCAATAAAAATTTATTTTATTTACATTTTAAAGCACCTCAAAACGTGCTTCAAATATTGCGTTTGGCATGAAAGACACATTTGGTCCACTCGTCGGACACCTGAACTTTTCAGGCATATGACATTTTTTTGAAATCGGAAAAAGAAATGAGCGAAAATTTGAACACATAAAAATAAAGGAAAAAGAGGTTTTTTATGCTATATATATACGGCGCATATATATACACATAGTATAATATGAAGCGACGAGGACGTTTTCTCGCGCGTTTCCCAATTTATTCAAATGTACACTAAATGATACTTTGTCGTTTTTTTATAACTCTTTCTCATCAGTATAAGCCAATGCAGTTACATGATTTATCTCATGAATATGCGTTCAACAGATGGGATTCGGCGGTAAACATCATCATCAGATTTTCGATTGAGCATATTTTAATTTTTTTTCACAGTGCTCCTGCGGGCAGGCTCTCATTTTTTTCTCAAAATATCTTGAATTCGAGTTATTTGAAATTTATTATATATATAGCGGAGGAAAAAAATAATGATTGGACGAGAAAAGAGATGAGATGACCCCTCGGGCCAGTAAATCTTCACCTCTGATGCTTTTTTAAAAGAACGCAGTGATGCACACGCACGAATAAAGAGGCATAAAAAATGTCATGATCTGTTACGCATAATTATACAATTATACGCAATATTGCACATCTATACGGATATACACTCTGCTGCGGCAGCAGAGGAAAAAGCGAAATAATAACTAAACGGATTGGCATGGTATGCGATTTTATATCGGTAGAATTTGCCGAATGAGGAGTGCCCGTGTAAATACTAAAAGCGTGTACGTTTATCGTACACAATATACAAAGTTCATAACCGTAACGAGATTTATATGATAGAATTTATTAACATGCTCTGTTCCGCTCACATGAAATAGTGTAAAACTTGTACGAGATGTAGATACATTATACGCGTGCGCATTTATAATGCAATGCTTCTATCTATATATATATGTATGTACCCGGACTAATAAGTCATTCCCGCAATCTGACTCACTATCCTGGCACGTGATTTTATCTCGTAAAAGTGTCCAACACGGCAAAATTCAAACTTTATAACATGGCAAAAAAAACAAACAAATGAAGAAAAAAACAGAAATTTAAATTACATATTTTTATTCAATACACACAACACTTTTATTTCGTTATTTATTTGAAAAAAAAATTGTCTATTCGATTTAAAGTATTGTATATAAATGAATAAAAACACCATTTATAGAATTAAATAAAGATGTCGTAGGTGAGACTGCATTCAAGTATAATCATGATTAATGAGAATTTATTAATGTAAAATAAAATGCAATAATGAAGAAATATAGGAAATGGCTGGCAGGTTAGAAAATTGATAGCGAAAAAAGAGTTTGCACGCGTGACTTATTATTGCGTATAGTGCGCGGTGCGAGCCGAGTTCTCAATGACGCCTACTCGCGAACGTATTTGCACGTGGGACGCGATATAATCATAAACGACGCAACGTTGATTTCCGGTGGAAATGTTAGGTGCGGTAATCGCGCGTACCGCATGGGCTTGACTTATTTCAAACGAGATTCAACTCTTTTTTCAATGTTTATTCGGCGCTGTTAAAATTCTCCCCGCATGCGACATACGCTAGCACTTTTTTTTTGCTATTTACTTTTAGCATACCGTACCGAATGATAATATGTGTATAATAGTCATTCAAGGCAGTATTTAAAAAGCTGATGCTACTATACATATATTATACAATAATATAAATATTAAAATAAAAGAATAAAATAATGTTTCTTTTTTATTTTTAATTAGATTCTGTGGACCGCGCTCTCGGTCGCTTTAGGAGTCGAACTGCGAGGTGATCTTGTAAAAGGGACTCCGTGTATTAAAAAATATCATCAACTCTATTGTCCAACCGCTGGAAAAACTTATCCAACGTAAGAAAATAATAGCAAAGATTATTTCTATATGATATTAAACTGTGTTTCGTTTAATCGCGCTTATATTCGTATATATAGTATATATATAACGTTGATCTGCTTTTTGCTATAACGCGGCGGGATCAGTGATCGGATAGAACATTTCATCGACGAGAATAAAGCTCTGATGAAGAGGATGTACGGTGTTTTCGAGATGGAGGAAGATTTCGGTCCGCCGGGTCACTCATCGCCACCAGGAAATGTAAAGAGAAGAAAAAAAAGAAGAAGAAGAAGAAGAAATGCGAAATATGGTCCGCCGGATGGGGGTCCGGCATTCAAGTATTTGGAGGAAGATGATCAAGCGAGTTTCATCGAAGCCGATGGCGATTCCTATTTTGGCCGCAAAGTGCGCAAAACTCGACAGACCAGTGTAAACACTGGCGAACACGACATGACCGAACGGTATTATTTGTTATTACATTTTATTTAAACTCATCACGCACAATAATGTAATAATATATGTATGTTGTTGCTGCATTCCACGCCATTTAGCTTTTGCATCTCCGATTTTTTTGAAAATTTTTTATGTTCTAGTATTGGTTGAAAAAGGTCTCCATGATTTTATTTTCATTTTCTTTTATTGAACCGTTCTCGAGATATCGATTTTGAAGGTTCCCTTTACTCCATCACAAGGTTCTTTGCCATAAGCAGTCGTAAAGGAATGCCATTCAGCTTTAAGGGGTTTTGGTACAGCTGGCGAAAATAAATGAAGTTTTACATGTTAAAGAAAATCGATCAGGATATATTTTTTGTAAATGAACAATGTTTATTTCAAATTTGAAAATTTTATAGAGATACGCTTCGAAAATTTTTTTGATATTTTTTTATAGAAAGTGCGTTTAAAAACTAAAATTTCAAAAAAAAACATCCAATTTGGTTGATTTTTCGAAAAGTTATGGACATTTAAAAAAAATCTCGAAATTTTTCAAAAATCGATATCTCAAAAAGGGTTCAATAAAAAAATTGAAAAAACTCATGGAGATCTTTTTCAACCAATACTAGAACATAAAAAATTTTCAAAAAAATCGGAGATGGAAAAGCTAAATGGTGTCCGATTTGGCGTGGAATGCCCCATATATAGTTAGCGCAGAGCACGCTATATAGCAGTATTCATTATAATATAGGCGCTTTACGTAAAATCCTTAAATTAATTCAATTATTTCAGAATCGACGTTTGCGAATCGAAAGCAGAAATTGTAACGCCATTTTGGGCAAAAAATAGCGCAGCAAAGACTCGCGCAATCGTTAATACTCAACATTTCGAGCAAGCGATTCATCAAGAAATGTGCACGTAAGTGTTTTACCCTGATATACATATATGCTGTGTCTCTTTTATTTCACGAGCAACAACATGCATGTTTAAATTGATATATTGCGATTCTTCTATAGGCGTATATTTCATACAATCTCGCATAATACGCTTTATATTCCGATGAATTGATTATTGGCTTTATATGTCTCTTTTAAAATAGGATATTTGATTGAATAAGCTTTTAAAATTAAAAAAAAAATTTCAAAAAATTTTGCGAATTTTTTTTGAGAACATTGGGTCTTATATAGACACATGAAATTTTGAATTAGCAATGTCTTACCTTTCTCTTGACGAAATCAGCTTTATTAAGAGTGATTCATAGAGACGATGAAAATCTCCCGTATTTTATTTTTAATCAAGTTAAAAATGGACCATTTAATATGTAAATGAAAATATATAGGACTAATCATTTATGATGAAAAATCTAATTATTCGAAGCAAAACCGCTATTAAAAAACTATTCGTTCGATTGAACGGGGCATATACTTAAAGAACTGCATACGTTTAATGTAACGGAAATTATACTATATGTAGAATAAAATAGCGGGATCGAGATTATTTGCATCAATTGGACAGCACTTTATGTTCATTATAAATTTGAAACACTAAACACTATTCACTTCTCATATGATTGAAAATTGCGCTGGAATTGACACTCAATTGAACTTGTCAAATTGCGTAACGAAAAGTTTTTCGGTAACGAACTACTTGCAACGAACTAACTTGCAACACCCGACACGTCTTACCCAGACACTTTATACTGGGGTCTATCCTGATTCCAAATTGAGTCGAAAATGAAGGCCGTACTGTTTTTTCCTCAACCTCGACGAATCACAATGGATATCATATAATCGAGGTATATATTTTCGAAAATTTGGAATTTTTTTTCCTCCTTACACCCGATGAACTTTCTCTCTTTTCTTTAACGTTTACGATCCCCGAACTATTCAGGTATATTTGTCCACGTCCGAGACTCGCTCGTTAAATACTTGAAATTTGCAAAAATTTTAGAATTTTTTTCAATTTTAGAAGCACAAGCAAAAGCACAGCTACTTTTTCCTTCTTGACATGTTTTAATTGATATTTTGCTGTTCTTCTAGACGCATACTTCATACAACATGACATAATGTGCTCTATTCCAATTAATCGATTAGAGGCCTCATGTCTTTTTAAATATAGGATTTGAAGCGTATACATATATATTTATAGATTTTTGACAAATGGTGTATTTGTAACAGGAAAAGTCAGACGAATCGTTGCCACGGTGACTGCGGCTGCGAGCAAAAGTACAAGTGGCACAGATTGCTCGCTTATGATCCGGACGACGATTGCAAAGGGATTTTCATGGATTGGTTCATTTTTCCCTCCTGTTGCGTGTGCAGATGCGATCCGGCCACGACAGCCAGTCGAATTTTTACGCCAAAGAATCGCAACTGAAATAATTATTGTCTCTCGGCCGCCGATCAGCCTCGATACTCGCTCGTTTCCTCCTTTTTATATTTTTTCAAGATCAACAAAAACTCATTATCTTTATATTATACTATCAACGCATTCGAATATTTGCTTCGTAAATATATACGCATATTTCTCGGAAAAGTTATTCATTTGTCCAATAATATCTCATTCCAAAGTCCAAAGAATGCAAAACATTTTTTTGTTTATTCTTTCGCTTATAAATGCACGCGAAGCAAGAGAGAATAAAGGCAATATTAACAAAATAAGTTTTCTTTTCGAAAATGAAAAAGCGAGAAATCATATCTGTCTTCGCGTCTCTTTCTACTTATTACATGTACAGCGAACTATCTCGCGTTTAGGGTTCAATATTTTACGCGAATCAAACAAATAGGAAATGTATGTTTGCATGTGTGTACCGTTCTTTCAAAATATAATCTGCGCATAGATTAATGCAATTTTCAACGAAAAGTTCAACTTTTTTACTCTATATAGGTATGTTTTTTTAATCTTTTTAAAAATATTTATTGAGAGATCTCGCATTTAAAAAAATTACTTTTATACATACAATCTTAGATCGTACGTAGAAGTACAGTAAAAATATATACTATATTATACGCACACGTAATTGTAATAATATTAATAAATATGTTCAACTTAAATAAATATCCGCGAAAAAACTGCGAAGTTTGATGCTCTCGTAAAAGTGAGAAAATGGTCATTATTGCAAAGTTTGTATGCATTATTTCGCTTGATCAATGGCAAAATATTTCTGTTGCAGTTAACATCTCTATTATTGTCACTTTTATTATTTGGCCGCATAATAAACATCGGGGGATAAATAATCTTAATCTCTCTCCTCCTTTGTCCTCAATGTCGATAATACGAATTGTAACACAATAAAATATAGCGGGTAGGTATAAATTGTCCTTATAGAAAAATTCCTAAACTGTTATCAGCAGCTGAACTTCGAATGAAATAGTCTCAAAAAATTCTCACAGATTATGTCTCGGGTACAGCAAATTGAAAATGCACGAAGGTCTAAACCGTCTGATCGGAAGCTCTCGCTGTGTAGAGGACCAGGTTTACACTAAGTCTATCGCACCAGGTATAAGGCACAAAACTCTACAAGAATAATTAACGGCATTGTATTGCAGTGATAAAATTAGTGTATAACGATAAAATTAATGTATAATGTATAACGGTCGAATGCGGTCAAGGACTGATAGGAGCCAATGATCCGGACAGGACAACCAGATGAATGCGTGTTGTTTTTGCAGGGAAAAAGCATATATATATAGACAAAAATCTTCCCCATGGGGGGCTTAATCGGAGTTCGGACTGTAGTAAATTAGTCAAAACACGTTATGATCTTTGGATTAACTTTTGAATAATTCTGTACCGAGAATACGCGCGCACCATTTGACAAAGATAAAAATATTTTCTTAGTGAAAGGACAATTTACCCCATACTTGCTCTTTGTCGCACATAAGCTTTATACGTTTGTTAAGGTAGTACAACCGCAAAACCGTGTTGAGACAGATTTTTTTTTAAATTGGACAGGTCTTGTTTAATGTCATATGAAAACATGTGTCAAATTTGACAAAGCTTCACAATCTAGAAATCGAGATATAATACATTGAAAGTCGTGGTTTTTTCGAATCTCCCATAAGAGCCCATGTTAAAAGTTGCTATCTTTTAAAATAAATATTTAAATAACTACATGGTTGAGCCTTTTTAAATTTTACAAAAATGTTAACACAATATGCTAACGAAGATCTGGGCAATTTTTGAATAAATTCTATCTCAAGAAATTTCAACTGATGATTTTACATCAAGTTAACACATAAGGACAAACTTTTCAATAGACTGTCTCGGTTGTACTACCTTAAACAAGGACGAAGTTCACCCAAAATTAGTTCTCTCGGTCACCGTGGACTAGAGCTATTCCCCTATTGGTAAGCGTTTCAGTGTTTCTATATTTTAGTGCATAGGAACTATCGTTCTTCTTTATTCTGATTTCGTTGATGCAGCGTATAAATATCTGGCTATCGGTAAAACAGTTTTTACTCGATAAAATCAACGAAAACAGACGTAACGTAACGTAACGTACCGTTGATAAAATAACACGCGTATTATTTTTCTGCCTCGGTATAGTAGAACGTATTTTAGACTATTTGGATTTGATCTGCGCGTATATTTCATTTTTCTGGCGCAAGTGGTATTCCGAATAAACGCAATTTTCTGCCCGGAAAATTTTATTTATGTTACTACTTTACGGTAAAATTGATACCGTGTGTTTGAGACTAGATTTGGTTTGTTTTTTCTCCGTATACCATGTGATTTTTGAACTCAAGTTTATTGAGAAAAGTTGTTACAAATTGTTTCAAGAACAACATATTTAACAAAATTACACATGAAAATCGTGAAAAAATAACTGTATAATATTTTTTAAAAACTAATTAATCATTAATAATGGCTATTTTTTGTACCTTCCCATAAGAGCACGTGTTTGAAGTTGCAATTTTGTCTAATAAATATCTCAGTAACGAGCTTCCTAATTTAAGTCAAATTTTGCACTGATCTTTGTATAACGTTAAAGAAGCTTCATCTAATTTTTCAATTAAATTTCATAATTTTTTTTATGCAATCACATAGAGAGTAGACCTGTCATTGGATGACCTTGAATTTCAAATATGTTTTTCTTCAGTTGATTTGCAGCAAGTTCTCTTAATAAATATTTACTCTCAAACGACTTTGTATGGGAAAAAAAACGTTATCGAACTTTTGATTTTTCGCTCTACGGACTCAACACCCTTAAAAATCGCAATATTTAACACGTGCTCTTACGAGATAGAACAGAAAAAGGGAATTTTTGCCAATAAATATCGCATAAACGTATAAGTCAATCGGTTTGAAATTTTGTAGAGAGATGTATAGACATAAAAATAGAAAATATATGAAATTTGGGCTCAATTACACTGTATCAATTTTACTGCAGTACTACCTTAATGATTCAATTGAAATTACGCCGTGTATGGTGTGAATTGCGCGCGTTGATTGTATCATCCTCGCAAGCTCGACAATAATTATTGTAATACACTCATCGTGCGCAGTGATGATATCATTATTGTCGAACAAGTTGCACGAGACCTGCTTGACCAGAAAATTATAATGCTGTACGTACCTGAGAGACTAGACACGCAGCCTTTGAAACTCGCAAATAAAAATAACACGAAAGACTAGATGAAACACGCTGATGAAAGAAAAAAATCATTTTTTCGTTCACTCATTGGCTCAATAGAGTCTTGAATAAATTTTCAAAGTAGCACATGTTGATTTTTCGTTCTATGATGATATTGGGAAAAACGCGATATATATTGGATGTAATAATAAGGTGAAGAAATAATTTTTATTGCCCAGTATACTGTAACTCAGATCTGATCTACATGCACATGTGCTCACAATTAAGACCGATATGCATCATTCATTTTTATCAAGACAAGATTAAACGAACAATCGCATAATTATGTTATTCTCCAAATGTTTTTCATTGTTAAGTTAATACTATACTCCATTCCATATGAATAAATAATGAATAAGCACTCGTCATCTCTATTTCTGGATACTTAATTTAAAAAAAAAATTAATCATCTCTCGAGAATGAAAAATGTGAGGCGCGAGAGAAAAAGAAATTTCACAGAGCTCTCGATTCTCAAAAAATGGACGGATTTCTGATAAGTCACGTTTCAACGACGTGAATATACTTTGATTTTTTGAATCATTCTCCTCCCTACATGTTCCTTTGATTCCGCTTTTACTTTCTTAAACGAATGGGAATAAAATAATAACAACAACACGGTAATCATTATTATTAAGATATAATTTAAATACGATTAGAAATGAAAAAAACGTCGAGTTGACGACGAAGTGTGTGTTTTTTTCTTGCAATAATTAAAAGAAAAAATAAATATTGCACGCATGGAATAGAGAAAGAACACGGAAAGGGAAAAATTTTTTGTTTCTTTTTCATTTTTCTTCAAAAAGAAATATTAACTAAATTTTTCATCACTTATTATTATACAAGTATATTGTTAGTTGAAAAATAAAACATGACTTTTCTCGTTTTTTTCTTCAGTATTACAATATATTTGTGTACTTTTTTAATTCTATATTAGATTGGTGTAATAATAATAAAATCATTCGCGTGACGGTAAAAATCGCTATGGACACTTGCAAATCCGACATTTTTGTACCTTCGGTGCAGTCACGATTCGCAATTACGTACTGTTTGTGCGACGGCCGTTTTTTTTTTCATTATCCTAAAATCTACGAGAGCCGTACAATATATATTATGCTGTATCAAAATTTCAAACAGAACCACGCGTGTATTCCTTCATATTTATTTTTCGAATTTTTATATGTAGGAATAATGAGAATAAGCTCGATGGACATCATTTGAAAAATAATCAAAATATTAAATTCGTTTTTCGTAAAAAAATTAAGAAAAGATAAAATCGTGTTCTCATGACCGTCGTAGTTTTTTTTTCTACTTTGTGCCAAAAATGTTGTGCTCTCACTCTCTCTCTCTCTCCCTCTCTCTCTCTCCCTGTCTGACGAATCAGAAGATGTACGATCTGATGGATGGTGACAGGCCGAGGACGAGGAGAGCGACCGTGGACGCCTGGAACAATTGCATTCGGGAAATGGAACTGGCACCGTTGCAATAATCCGAGTTGCAGATGTGACAAGACTCGATCGTCACTTGACTCTGTGTCGCGGTATGAGGACCGCAAGGACCACTCGTTATGTCGCGTTCGTCAGGATTTGGTACCGCGCAGGAACGTACCACGACCAACTGACCATTCTCTGTACATCCAAAACAAATCATTATAAATTTTAAAATACACTTACACATTCCTTTTCCTTCCTTTTTTTTCTTTCATCACATATACGTATATCTTATATAAAAAATATATGCAAATAAATTCAATTAATATATAGTATATAGGTACTTATAGACAATCAAGGTGTATGAAGATGAGCAAATGAAAATACATATCGAAAAAATAAAGAATAAGAGAGAAATCAAAAAGAAACGCAGCTTAAAAAATCGAGAATAATATACTATATACTAGCCGACCCGGTGAACTGCGTATCATCTACACAATCGATTCACATACAAAATCAACAATTTTTTATTTTTCGATTTTTCAGCTTGCACTGAGAGACATCACGATAGTGGATTTTATCATAAAGTGACAACTATGCTGATTATTTTATAACTAAATATATGTTAATCGTAAAATAAAGTATATTTAGGATAGGATAAAATGAATATAATTAGTTCCATAATAATTAGTATAGTTGTCACTTTTGTATAGTAAAATTTATCATTCTTTTCTTTTAGTATAATTTTAGAGTTTTTTCCAACTTTTTTATCTAAACCATTCCTGAACTATAGAGAACAAAAAAAATTACATATTTAAATCTATCAAGCCTTTTTTGAGTTTTAGCGAGACTAACGCACAGCGATTCATTTTTATATCTATATAGATTTACAACCCTTTTTTGAGCCATCCTTTGAAGGATATAAAAATTTGGGGCTATAAGTATTTTTTGATGCCAAATCGAAAAAAAAAATACAAAAAAAAATTTTTGTCAAAAAAATAGAAAACTTTTTTCTGGATAGGGACACCCTAATCACCTAGCGGTATGAAATATACTTTACGACCTATTCTCATACCTACCAAATATACATAAAAATTTCATAAAAATCGGTCGAGCCGTTTCGGAAGAGTGGGACCAAAAACACCGTGACACGAGATTTATATATATATATATATATATATATAGATATGTAAACGCGGTAGTGAGCACCGAAGCAGAATATATATCATGTATACTTTGTTGCGTATTACGTGTGACGAAGTAACGGGTGTGGCATTGTCCTTGGGGTTCACCTGGCACGTACTTGGAGTTAATTATCGTAATTCGTCCCGCTTTTTTTCCCCAATAATTTACACGTTCTCGCATATAGTGTGTTCGTTCGTGATCTCATAGAATGTCGAAAACGATGCGCGAGACGACACGATGATGAGTCACGCCCCGATCATATGCGTCGTCTTTGAGTTATTTCTCATATTTCTTATTTCTTTGAGTTATTTCGTGTATCCACATGTATCTCGACATTGAGAATATAATAAATTATTATCTTTTCTCTATAAACAAAAAATCTAACTTTTTAAAAATGTATTTCAAATAAATAAATTCATAAAATTTGTTGTTTATCCTTCGCTTGGTAATTTAGTCGCGAGAATATAAATAAAAAAAGCTGATTTACGGTCAACACGTTTTCTTGGCTGTCATAAAAAGCGGCACGTCTCACGGATTGTGCGCATTTAAAATAATTTTCATTTCTCTGTTCTATTGTGTAACGCGCAGCTATGGACCTCGAGAAATCAATTTCCCGGCTCGATGCACTTTAGGTGCAGCTATATATAGCACTCGAAGCAATACCGACATGTTGCACAATCGCGCAACGACAAAAAATATTATTGTTTTTAGCAGAAAAGGACATTATCGTTCGTCCTGCTGATGATGGGTTACATGCGGAATGCTTCATTTTTTTCGAGGATAAATAGATCATCAAAGAGAGGACATTTATTGTTTCGTTTGAAATGATAATTACCTCGCTGGACGACCTTTTTGCAAATATGTTTCTCGTTGTATCCGTAAGTATTTTGGGACGCACTCGCCTCGCAATCTCTCGTGTGGAAATTACGATTGTGCTCGGTGATGTTCATAGGATCGCCACAATCCTTGCTCAGATTCGACGTGCAAACCCAACATTTCACGGCGGAGCCTGAAAAAATAATTTACACATCCCTTGAAAAAGAGCAACATTTATCATTTGATGCAGATATTACGAATTTAATTTCCATCTGAATTATATAACTTATACATAAACATATATACACGGGAACAATATTGCATGAGCTCTCTGATCCCTTTACATTCGGATGTTGCTCGTATTATATACACTCGCGATTATTATTTAGGCATGATGTAAGCTCTCTCGTATATTTAGTGTTGATCATATATTTTACGATGTGACACACATGGTACACAAAGCAATTCCCTTATATATGGCTATCGTGGTCAAAATAACCGGTTTATTATATGATTTTATGTCCATATAAATATGTATTCTGAATCAATATACTAAATGACTATATACTATACTATATACGCAAAATAACCTTCGCATCTTTTTTTTAGTTAAATCTGTGTTTCCGTCATATTTTTAAAAACAAAGAATTAAAACAATAATAATAACAAAGAGAGCACATCGCGAGAAGAAAAAATAAGAGTGTGATTGAGCAGAAAATGAAGGAAAGAAACCAAAGAAAGATTCATTCTTTGCAATACGGAAAAGAATGAGGACTAATAAATACTATATTAGACACGTTGCGTCAGCGACCGTACTCCCGAAATTTGTCACATGTTTATTCCTCTATTTTGGTCACGGCCATGCAGCAGCAGCAGTTACGAAAAAGCGACGAGTTACATATTGTGTATTGAGATCTGACAAAAGTTGATATATGACATCCGGTGGAGAATTTTGAACTAAAAATGGAGTGCAATTTTGAGACATTTTTTGAGACATTTTACGCACACGCACTCTTCCCAATACGCATCAAGGAACATCAGAAATCTGGATATAATGATAAATCTGGATATAATGATAAAGTCTATATATTTATATATTATAAGCAGGGAAAGTGTAAGTGCGTAATGAATGATTTAAAAGTATTTGGAAATATGAATAAAAATAAAATAAGAGTATGCATATTATACGCAGATACTATATATAGTGTCTGATCGCATATATGAGCGAAATAATGAATTATTTTTAAGTATTTATTATTGTTTGAAGTATTTAATATAGTTGATGAATAATAAAAGAGATGAACGCGCGCAACAAGGTTGTCACGCGGCGCCGCACGTTATTCATGCGATATGATCGCATCGCGTGCAAGCTTACATAATTTATCGATGGAATCGCAATCACCGCATCATCAGTCCCGTCTCTATACATATATATATATATATATACTATACGGATGAGTTTATACTATTTCATTCGCTCATGACTTCATCGTCAACTCTCATCATCGCTACGACGTTTAAACTTATTTTTCCGCCCCTGATGTCTATAAACACGTTTTATCGTTAATTTTTTATTATCGCACCCTTTTTATTATCGCATATCGGTGCACCCTTTCAACCGCCCCCTTGATGCGCCGGGGATTAAGAGAAATTCGAAATAAACTACGATATTATTTACGCGTGAGTGAGTCACCGCTACGCTCGCGTTTTATTGCGAAACAAACATATACGCATTACGCATATATAATATTTTTTATTGTTTCTCTGATTTATCCCCTCCAATTATCAAAATACTCTGTATATATATATTATATATAATACATAGAGTAGACACCGTAAAAAATTAAGTATACCTGTGGTATTAAATGGGTCTTGGTATTTTTTCTTTTTTTTTTCTTCCTTTTCAAGGTACTGTTCGCACTATTGGTCTCGTTTCACAAGAATAATTTTTCTCTCGTATCTGTGCCGTGACGCTTACAGCGGAAAATGGACATCATCTCGGCGTAGTTCTTAATGACGAACGTGACTGGAATGTTGTAATGCAGGCTCTATTCTTTATCCCTGATTGACGTAATTCTTAGTTATTTTTACATTTTAGCCGGACCAACAATTATCCACTTTTAAAAAAATTCTATATTTAACCACGTTTTTTTCCGATGCGGTTATTTTTTATGAGCCACGGTATTCATCCTAAAGCATATACTATATTTCTTCGTTGCTCGCTTGTTATTTTATTTTCGTATATAAATAATAAATAATTGACGGCTAGCAGGGTTATTAGCGCGTGTTAATAATGCGGAAGAAAAGCGCGTTTTAAGGGCGGAAGCACGTTTTTTTTCTAATACATATGTACTATGTAGTATATAATATATAGACGTGTGCTGTCGTTATAGCTCTCTATCCATTATTTTTATCTTTATCCGCGGATGCAACGGTGAGCACGTGTTACTGATGCTCCGCATATTTACATATGTAGTATATAGTATAGTGTAAGATGAACTCTCGGTTCGCCATCAACTGTTCATTTTTTTAACATTTTTACTCTCTCAAACACGTGCGCCCCGAAAAGCAAAAAATAATCGTTGTTAGTATTTGTACACACACAAAATATACAAGAGAATTTAAACTTGAATCAATCCTTATTTGCCAAAACATTTTTAAAGAATAAATATAATTTGAATTTTATTATAGCGCGCTTATATATTAATGACAAAAAATGTTCAAAAATGATATAATATGAAAAAAAATTTTTTAATGATAATATGAAAAGAATGTTTAAAAATGATAATATATATGAAAAAAATGTTTAAAAATGATAATATGAAAAAATAATTTACCAGATTGAAGAAGAGCGGCGAAAGACAAAAGAACGAGAGCCGTGCAAGCGTTGTGCCTCAGTTTTAATCCCATCGTGCTGATTTTTATTGAATTTAACAGGAGCAGAAAATAATTAAAAAATAAAACAGAGATCAACGAAGAACCGAGTATAGAGGATGAACGCGAAGAATAGTAAAGAACGCAATTAGTTGCTTGCTCAGTATATGCGAGCACTTCGAGGAGCACGATATGTATGTGACCGATTCGAACGGTGGTCGTGATAGAACTGTGACGCGCTCGCGGAGCTCATAGCCGCCGCGTATACGAAATAACTTGTATTACACGGGTCCGCTGGAAGCATGCAGGATTCATCATCAGCTCCGGAAAGCTTGACTAATCACGCTCCCATCAGCTTCCTTCATTGTTACTTTTATTATTGTTACTGCTCTCCGATTATTATTATTCTTATTATTCTTATTATTCTTATTATTATTATTATTATTATTATTATTATTATTATTATTATTATTACGCCACCGTATGAGGAATGGAGAACAAGAATTTGAAAAAATAGTATATCAAATGAATGAGCTACATGCAACATGTAACGATGATATTATTATGATTATTATCATTATTATATTATAAAGTTCGAACGTTATTATTACAGCAGGAACTATATCGCGATGTACTATTTCAACATTATTATCATTATTTTATGTCATATCAAACATGTATGTATATGACAGCAGTTAAAAATATATTCTGTATGGGACGACCAAAATTAATTGCACAGGAAATTACTCGTCCAAAATGCTGTATAGTAAATAATATAATGATCGAGCCTCTCGTTCAGTGGGAACAAAAAAATAGATAATTTGTATATATAAAGTACTAGAATCTCGCATAAGTCATACTCTTTTAAAAGTTGTAAACATCTCTTAAGTCATATTCTGAACCTTCGAAGATATTCGAGTTCAAAGTAGAAAAATCGAAAAAATCATTGTTTTTCACTTTTTTTTTCTATAATTATCTACGGATTGTTTTCCAAGGCATAATAAAATGCATTTATTCATTCATTCATCTTTAACATAATTTTATATTATTCATGACTATATGCGCATTTTATAGCAAAATCTAAATACTACAAAACACACGTGATTGAAAATTTGAAAGACAATAAATTTCATTAATGCACGCGCGTATGTATGCGTATGTAAATACATACAGTGCACTGATGGGTATATACGCATATACCGAATAAAATTTCATCGTGAGCGCACCGCATCAGCAGAATAAGACGCATGCGGACATTAATTAAGCTCGAGACACATCAGATATACTCATACCCAGATCTACATGCTTATCAAAAGCTTGCCCTTCATCGATTTACATACATCCTCTATTATCCATGCATATATACGCATACTTAAATACATATCGACAATATACAACGGAACGCGACCGCCCCCATATAAAATACGAGTGCATGTGATAAAAATAATAATATATGTATAGTATAGTAATATATAAATTCACGGTTTCATACATGAAAAAACTTGTTGGACCATCCTACACTGTATATATAAGGTATACTTGAACTACGGATAATTAGGCACGTAATTTTAATTTGCTTCACTTTAGTCCTCCCACTTGATTCCTCTCATTCCGATTCTTCTCGGCACATGTATCTTTGTTTTTTCTTCATTATTTACAATAATAATAATAGTAATTCTTATTGTTGTTGTTGTTGTTGTTATTGTTGATGTTGTTTTTGTTGTTCTCCGCTTCTAACACGCTGAATTCGATGTCGCGTATATACAACAATAATCATAATCGCAATAACTATGTTCATGATTGACTTTACTTGTCAAATTTCAATACGACAATACATTTTTTTTTCTTTATTTGGTATGTATACATAAGAAAAATAAAGAAAAATAAACGTTATTTGACGATATTTTTTAAATATTTACCTTTTTTAAAGATATATGCTTGTTATTCCGGAAGCTATTCAATTTTAATCATATTACAATAATAATATTATAAATCGCGATATTTTAATATTTATTTAAAAATTTAACCATGCATAACTTGTCGTTGCAACGCAGTTTAAAATATCGTATGGTGTGCACCAAATCGAATAAACATTGATTTTGAATTTTATGTGCGTTATATATGACACACTATAGAAATGTATATATAGTAGAAAATAGGAGTGAAAAAAAGAGAAAAAAGAGATTTATTTACATATATAATAATACTAGTAATAACAACAATAATAAACAGTAAAGCAACAATTATGATATGATGTAAAACTTGAAGGAAGAGTTAGATAATACAATGGAGGCCGGATATGTGCAGGGATTCTCATATGTATATACTACTATACCTACATAGTATTGATATGTTCACCGTATAAAAGTTGAGGCGAAGAGTTTCTCGTGTTTGCGTATGTGATTGGTAAATTATTGACAGTGTAGTATAAAAGGCGACGATAAAGTGAAGCAGGGCTCCGCGTTGCCTGTACGGTTCTGTGCGGCGGTTAAGAAAGCGAGAAAGAGAGCGGTTGTGATGATGAGGGTTAGAAATAACCAGATGAGGGGGGTCACGACAAAATTTAACCCCGCCGCACGCGTAAACCGGAGCATTACTAAATTGACTCTGGCATTTGACCCGTGTGTACCCCGGCTGGTGCCGCTGCCGCAATGCCAAATATCCTTAATCCACTACTCGCTAAAAAACTATAATAAATGTACATCTGTATGTATATACGCGCATATATGCATATACATAAAAATATGACATAAATAACTATTAATATCCAAGTCAGCGAGGCGAAATGTTTTCCTCGACGTTATATTCTTCATCTTCTTTTTCTTCTTCTTCTTTTTATTCTTCTTCTTCTTCATCTTCTGTGTGCGTGTCTTTATAATTTGTATAATTTCTGATCATGTAAATGGTCTTTCCGGTCGAGGGCGGAACGCTCGTACGAGTCATCCCTGCAGAGCATTCGTCATCGCGTTTGTCGTCGCACTGATCGCGCTGTCTCATGCTGTAGTCTCTGCACGGTCTAATATGTATTCTTATATATTCGCCACATTTATAAATAATATAAATATTATATAATACATTGTATAGTATATATGTATACAATACCTACCGATAAAACCTCATTCTATATGTATATTATATTATTTATATATATTAAATGGAAAATGAATGAAAATAAAATATTATTGTAGTATATAGTATATTATTATAGTATATATATTATATATAGACACAATAAAATGTGAATGAAAAAATATATGTATTATTAATTGTAGAAAGATAATAATATAATGTAATTGATTCGCGATTTGCTGATGATGAAATTAATAAAATTTAGTATATACAGCATCGATATTAATAATAATAATACTAAGTAACGAGGCTGTGAAGATCGTCGGAGCAGCAGAATAAGTAGCCAGCGAGGAACGCGATAATCGATGCGAGAATGAGGTATCGATTAACCGAGGACGTTGCAATATTGTGTGACGCATTACAGGCGTAATCATCGCAAAATAGACATTCCAATTTGGCCTCTGGATAAGCTTCCTCGAAGGAGCAGTACGTGCTTCTTTGGATCCTCGGCACACAACCTCTCACCGTCGTGTGAACGTTCCTGTCTAAAATTTTTATATAATATACACATTTATATTATTATCCCTAAATATTTAGCAACGAGACGTGAGAATCACTTTATATTATTCGCTTCTTCAAAAAATTATTAACATATGAGGGATTCCACACTATTTCGGCCACCTTCAGACTTTTGCATCTTTGATTTTTTTTCCATTTTTTTTTGTTTTAGTACTAATTGAGATTAGGTTTCGTGACAATTTTTAAACTTTCAAAGGTATCCATTTTTGAAAAATTATACTACTTTTTTTAAAACTCATAATTTCGTGAAAAATAAATCAAATTGAATTATTTTTTTCAAAATTTTTGTTTTTAAACGTACTTTTTATTTAAAAATATTTAAAAATGCTTAAAACAATATTACTAAGTGATTTTTGAGTTTTGAAATAAAACACGATTGTTAATAAAGTTTGTCTCAATCGATTAAAAAAATTTTTTTAAACTATTGTTCATTTAACAAATTTTAAGCCTAGTCTAATAATAAGCTTCGGATGGGCTCTATTTAAAAAAAAATTGTCATATAATTTGACTTTAAAATTAATTGAAATAAATTGTTATGTTCACGATTTAATATCAATATATTTTTTTCATTATTAAAAAAAGGATTCAAAGGTGAAACAATATCTTAAAAAGTGTAAGTATTAGGTTTGGTTAAATTTTTTTAAAATCAAGCAGCTCTCATTTTCCTACACATTTGTATAGTTTATAAATGCGAGATTCAGTAAATGACGAAAATTCTTTAAATCTCAAAGTGTTTTTTCCAGTTGCAATTTATTTTTAAAAAATGATTGCAACACCACAAAAGTGTTGCAATAATATATCATATAGCTTATCTCATGGTGTAGTTTCTGTTAACGTATTTTTAATGAGTGTGGACTAATCGAAAAATGTCAAGGGATCTTTTTTATAGAGCGTTAAATTCTCTACAAAAATATGCAAGGACGTTTTGTCTGACGTATCGTTAGGTAGGTCCAAAAATCTGACGGAGAAAACGTAACTGTTCCCATGTTAAGTTTATGGAAAATCGAAAAGTGCGATGCATCTCCTGTTAATATTAATATAAAGAGCTCAATTTTGTACAGACTTTTGTTTATGGTATATAAGTAAAACTTTTAAACCTGTTTCCGCGAAAAAAAGAATTTTTTTAAACACTCTAGTGTGTATACCATATACATATATGTATATTTATCGAGTTTTTTTGCTTTTTTTACGAGTTTACAAGGAAGATCGAGAGGAAGATTATTCGTTGCGAGTATACATACACAGAAGAGAATATGAAGGGGGTCACCGCGGCGGGAGGAGAAATAATGCACACGTGCACACATAATAAATGAGAAAAATAATGACTAGCGAGCCCGCGTGTTCAGTTATTGAGGCGACTCGGAAATAAAAGCATCGTTTTTACGATGGTGCGCCCGGCGCACCTGAAAACTTTTCTTACCGTTCATCGCTTATCAGAGAATATTTCCACGAATTTCACTTACGGTCAAACAATGCGAAATGTGACACGTTCGTCGTTTGCAGATAGCCCCAATTGATAAAAATTGAAAATAAACAAATAATAAATAAGCTCACAAAAAGCGATGAGCAATGAGAAATACTATGTATACAACGAAATAAATGCTGTCTCGATCATTTTATGTTTTCAGCGACAAACTAATTAATCATATTTTGAAATATAAGGTTGGCTAATAATTGTTTAGCCCCGAAATCTTAAGCATTCTTTAACACTTCTTCTCATCGATTAAACACAAAATACCATTTTTGAAGACCAAGTTAATTTCCTACAAAAAATATATTGCTCATTTTATTCTGCGTACCACTTAGTGATTTATAAGATGCAAAAATAAGGATTTTTTCATTCTTTCCAACTTTAACCTCAAATATCTTTGAAATAGTAAGATTAACGAAAAATTCACAAAAGAACTTTTTTGGAGATCGGTCAATTTCCTACAAAAGTAAGGTTTTTAAATGACTTTAAGTTTAAGGGGTTTCGGTACCGTTGGCGAAAATAAATGAAGTTTTACATGTTAAAAGTATAGGGAATCGAAATTTAATAAGAACACGATGAAAATTTGAAAGTACGTTCTTTGCCACTAAACAAATTTATATAAATTCAGAAAAAAAATCGTCTTCATCGCTTTCGAGTAATCAAGTGTTGAAGTTACATTCTAATACACGGAAAGTATATCTATATTATTTAAAAAATGATATTTCATGGTTCAATTGTTCGGAAAATAATCAGACAAAAATTCTAAAAAAAATCGTGTTTACGCACTTCATATGAAAGAATATCCTCTCCAAATTTGAACAAATTTTTATTATTTCGTTATGTGTATCGAAACGATTTTTATTATTTCGTTATGTGAAGGTTGTTTCTATCAATTTAAAGAGCTAACTTGGTGAAACTTCTCTAGAGGTGCCCCGAAACAAAATTTTCAATAGCTGAAGATAAAAAGGAAGACACTTTCTTGACCCACCCTCGTCTATATAGTTATAAAATATTGAATAATACATTATTTTGAGTGAGCCGACTCATGCAAGTCTGCTTTTATTATTGACTCCTGCTTTTTACGCGAGCTCAATATTGTTTGAGAAAGAAGATAAATGATGCTTACAAAAAATAGTACTCTTTAGACAGACGTACGAGTCGTTGTTCGGACATTTTCTGAGATCGCCGGCAGGTGGCGGGGAATACGGGTCATTGCATTCGCGGCTTCGAGCCTGGAGCAATAAATTAGTATTGCACTCGTAACACCACAATTCTGTCTCGGCCGCATCAACTGCGAAATAATTATTATTCAAGATACATTTGAAACAAAATGCACTGCTTCCGAATTCTCCAAGATTCGAAAAATGAAGAAAATACATTAAGGTAGTTCTAACACAAAATACTTCTAACACGAAATGACCTGCATACGCGTATCAAATTTAAAAAGGTTTCAGCATGTGGATATCGAGATATTCATTGTTAAATATCATGATTTTCAGAGCTCTTCCATAAGAGCACGTGTTGAATATCGCAATTTTTAACCCTAAATATCTTGACTTCTAGACGGTGAAGCTTGTTAAAATTATTTTGCGTGATTTTTTATGGTACTTCAAAGAAGTTTTCCTCGGTTTTTTTTTAATTTCATTACTTCATTATTCATGATTTTCATAGGTATATAACGAGCACGGGACCCCTTGGATGACATTGAATTTTGAGTGTGTTGTTCTTGAATCGATTTACAACAACTTATCTTAATAAACTGAAGCTCAAAAATCATATAGTACAGAGATAAATTAAGAAACAAATTTTTGATTTGACTGTAGTGTTAAAACTACCTTAATAAACGTTCTGGTGTTTCTGCTCATCATTATTTCCTCCTTTGAAAATAATCCAAAATCACAATGAAAATAGAATAATAATAAATTTCACGTAAAACACTTTTATTTAATTATTTTTATGCTAAAATCGGCGATTAATCGTCCCACTAATTTATCGTAACACTCGCAATACATTTTCTCCTTCTTCTCTTCGCATTGTACATATGCAGAAAGAAAACATTAGCAGGTTGATCCGTTACTCACCGATCGTTAGAGTCGCGAGGATCGTGAAAATGATCGAGAATCGTAGTTTCATTCTTCGCAGCGCGATATGAAAAGAAAATTTTATCCTCGCTGTCGCGATGTGTGGCTCGTTCGGCGCAGAGATAAGCTATCACTGACTAATGTATTTCCTCGCCATGGACCAATAACCGAAAAGCACACCGCGATAGAGGTGTTAAAATCATGCGAAACAGTGGGGGACATGTATATTTGTCTCTTTAACACGCTTCGATGTTTGTCTCTTCCCTCCCTCCCTCCCTTCCTCCCCATTTCTTCACTCGTTTCGGTCTCACTCATTCTATCTACATAATATGACCGGCTTTATTCTTATAATATCACGTGTATATATCCGCTGTGCACACAGTTGTGTTAAAATTTGTGAGAACAATATATATAATACGGTATGTTAAAAGGCTTGCATATTTTTATTAAAATTATCGCTAAATTTATATATGCGTTTATGCGTCGATTTCAAATTAAATACATTTGTGAATAAATATCTTCCAAAATAATATGCCGTTATCGCTCTATCGTCCTTTTACGTGTTAGTATATGAAACAAATTCAAGTATGATAAGTGTGTGTGTTTATTGATTACGTCTGGAAAGTTTCATTCCTTATACGCAAAGTTACTTGTGTATGTACTCGCTAAACGTTGAGTTTCATGTCATTATGTATACGAGACGAAGAAAAAAAAATCAAATTGACAAACAGTGCCATGTTGTTTCAGTGTCAATCATGGTGAGAACGCGCCCAAACTCGACAGGCTCATTATCGCGGATAAACGCGATAATAATATATTTTTTTCCACAATTTATTGCAAATTCACTTTTTAGTATTATAACTGTATCATGTTAAAAAGCAGTATAGAATATAATACAAGACACTGTTACTATATACACCACAATAAATACAAATGAGTAGTCACACTGATTAAATTATAATGTCTGAAATTTGAATTTATTTCAAATATCATAGATATATAGTATGTGACTACAGTGCGATCAATATCTTTTTAAAAAGGTTCGCACATACTATATACAAGAGTTATCGAGAGTGGGAGGTCCAATAAAAGTTTCAATAATGACTTGCTCTCGGAAGTGATAAGACTGCACTTATTAAGAAGGTTGTAACGGAATGTCAAAGTCTGAAGAATTGCCTGAAAATATAACGATTCGATAGAAAATAAAATCAGCTTTCCAATATAAGCACAAAATTTATATATGCTGTTCAATCTTCTGTGAAGAAAAATACATTTGAAAATGACAAATTTACACGGTGATTTTGCTTCGCGTATGCGGGGTATGAGTATTCATTTGAGTAATTAACACATACAGATACTAGAGAATTATATAAATTTTTGATATGATGTTCCTAGGGAGGTATAATTGATGATATCAACAAAATAGTGAGGTCATCGAACAAATAAGAAAAATTTATCGAGTTAATCGACAGTTCACTGTGTCAAACCTCGTTTATATTCGTTCAAAGCAGTGTCTAATTTTTAAAAGTATAAATTAATTCAAAAAATTATTCTTCTGAAACGCATCAATACAAATGAATCTCATATGAAAATGTAAATAATATGAAGCTTTTCTTCAAATTGAAGTTTTTAAAAATAATTTTAATGTTCAAATAGTTGTTATATTGACTACTCTGAAGTTACAACCTTCTCAAATGTAGGACACTTCCGGGAAAGACGGTAATTTGGTCATGAGTCATTTCGCACACGATCGCGCGTACCGATAATAATCGACATCATATATTTATTCCATTTGGTATATTTCGTCAAATAAGTCGTTGTACGATACATAAATATTTTTTATTATGGACTCAACTTACATATAGTATGTGTATCATTTATAATAATGTGTGTATACACGCGTTTCACGGATACATGTGTTCGAGGCCCCATGGAGAAACATTTACAAAAAAGTGCCCGCGTGCGCGGGGACTCAACAAATATTGCGTATACAATGGGTAAAGCTGTTACATGATTTTTATTTCTTTTGTTCTTTTTTGTCTTTCCCTTTTGTATAATACACGCTGTTAATAAACTGTTCATTCCTATATATATAATACGATTATCAAAGCGAAATCTTTATACACCTCACATTTCTCTCTCTCTCTCTCTCTCTCTCTATGTATATATATATATATATTTTTTTAATTTTATTTAATATATAGCTTATTTCATTCTATCGGACGACATTTTTGTTCTTATATATTTTCTCTTTATTAACGTGTTTCAGTTTTCATTCTATTCGTAAGCAAACTTTACGACGAAAAAACACGATAGAATATTTGTCATATCAATTTACATATCCCATGTTTGTATATATTATGTATATATGTATATATAATTTTTATGTGTTATTTATTGGTGTGTGTATATAGTATAGTATATTTGTATATAATGTAAGAAAATAAAGTTTATCAAATGCAATTCATCACTCGGTGTACAAAGAAGGCTAATACATGTTTTGTTTCGTTACTGTATATTCTCTTTTGTTTCTCATATCTTTTAATTTTTTAAATTATTTATTTATTAAATTATATTTTTTACGAGGAACGTGAATCGTTGTACGCTCGTCTCGTCTCATACACGGTTATTGTAGGTGAAAAGAAAAAAAAGTTGCGAACGAGACTGCGAGGGAAAAAATGTAAAAAATTGCATAATACTCGACGCGAGAGCAGCTTTTTAGTGAGATTTCTGCATTTTTCCTTTTCTTTTTCAATTCCCCATAGCAAATATTTTATTTTTGTATATCTTTATATTCTTTCTTCTTGCCATCCCAAAGCCAAGTTTCAAGCACTTTGAAGGATTATGATGATCATCCTATAAATTAATGTCACACATCAATCGATTTTATTCGTTTTTTTTTTCATGACTATAAGTTACAAATAAATTAATATGTTTTTCTTCAAGCGCATAAATAAATAAAAAAATAGAATTATTGAAAAATCGTATTTATAATAAACATAAGACACTTTTATACGATTGCGCAAATAATATGATGAGTATTTATAAATCACGAGTGCTTTACTTTTTCTGTAGCATCGAACATTATTATTAATATTATTTTCATTATTACTACTACTACTGCTATTACTATTATTATTCTGGACAGGCTTTGGGTAACATTTTTTTCACCCATCTTTTATTATTATTTTTTTAAATTTGCTTTTTCATATCTTATTTTTTCATTTTAATCCAAGAGCACTTTCAGTTCGTTTCAAAGTTTCAAGTCAAACTTTCACGAATTGTTTTCTTATACAATAAAAAATGGTTTTATATTCATACGATTTCTATGAGAATAACTAACAGAGAGAGAGAGAGACAGAGAGAAAGATAAAGAGAGAAATAAAGAGAAGTTTTGAAAAAAACGAAATAATAAGGCTTTTTCGTTGCTGTACACGAGCACGAGATCTCTTTCAGAGCGTCTTGAGCACGTATCACGCGGCGCAAATAAATAAATATTTACATGAGAAATCGGCGCGAGAGATTGTTTCTTTGGGCATGATCTGAATCACGGTCGTATTTCCTCGCAGCTCGTTTTCTCCTTCATTTTCAAATATTATATATTTTCATTCATTATTATTTTTGCTTATTTATTGTTATTATTGTTTTGCCTGATGGAAGAAGCTAATCGGTTACGCGGCATTATTGAAGCCCATTAGGTTGATAAGGATCGAACTGATGAGCGGAACGATTGCCATAATGGTGACCGGTGTGAGCGAGTAAGATCCGTTGCACTTGTCGGTCTCGCACAAGTCGCAAGACGTCACACTCGTGCTGTGGTAGCTGTTCGCTATTTTGTCCTGCATCGCTTTGCACGGGTCAACCTCCGCCATTTTTGCAGTCTGACAGGTTCTCACGAGCACCGGCTGATTCCCCACTGTACAATTCAAATCCCATGCACTCAATCAATATAGTATATTTATTTTTATTTAATTTTGAGCCATTCCATGCCATTTCGACCACTTTTAGACCTGACCCCTTTCGATTTGGCTTCAACTTTTGTTATCATTTTCTACCTTATTGAAAACCTCTCTGAGAATTTTTTCAAATTTTTTCACCCAATCCAAAAAAAGTTATGAATTTTTGAAAAAAATTGCTCTTTTTTTTAAATAGCCATAACTTTTTCAAAAATTGAGTTATCGGGACGTTGTTTTATTAAATTTGTAATTAGGTGTACTTTTAAATACAAAATAGATCAAAATTATTCAGATCTATCTTCATGGATTTTTTTTGAGTTTTTTGAAAAAAACAAATATTTTCTTGATGATTACCATTTTTTTTCTATTTTTTATAAAAAAACTTTGACACTTTTTACGAATCCTCAAATTTTGTCAAAGTGGTATTTTTTCGATTTCTATTTGTTTTTTTAATTTTTTGAAAAAAATTTTTTTCATTTAGCTTATTTTGCATAACATCATTTTGCAAATTTTTGAGAATATACATAGAATCCCAAAATTGAAAAAAAAATTTGAAAAGAATAATTGAAAGTGGTAAACACAAAAAAAATTTTATTTAAAAAGTTAAAAAAAATAAAAGGTTTTGTTTCAAATAATTTTTTTCTATTTTTTTTCAAGAACTACATCCAAAGACGAAGGAAATGAAAAAAAAAATCGTTATTATTATTTGAAATATTATAAAAGGATGCGCAAACGTGCATGTAGATCAAATAATATGGGCGATCGAATATTATTTTGAATAAGACGAACCTCGGAGTTTCATTTTGAGGCAAGCCAACGGAGTGTGAAGATCCCGATGCTGGTGATGCACCTCGCTTCCAGTGTAAACCTCGAAAACGTTGGCAATGTTGAACAAAGTTGAATCTAAGCTCAATCTATTGTGGAACGCTGTCATTGATTCCAGGCTGCACTCAATCGTCGAGTGTGGTAAGTTTTTGAGCATTTCACTGCTGCAGTCATCATCTGCCGCACTAGTCGATTTGCATTCATAACATTTCAATGCATCACCTGTCAATTCAATCATATTTATATATTTTTTATTATTTATCTAGGCATTTTATTACGTTTTTTTTTAAACAAGCACCACGATAAAAACAGACAATCGTGCGTATAATTGTCACGAATTTGAGTATTTTAACAACTAAAAAACAATAAGTCAAGGCTCGATCCGTATTTATTTATCTGTAGATTATAGTATATACTATCAAATGTTTTTCTTTTATGTGAAATTATTGTTAGTCAGAGTTTAGCATATATGCGTATATAGTGCATGCTCTCTCAATAGGACACCCAAAGTCTTCGAAGTCAAGAGTTTTTTGTGCATTTTTGGCTTCCCTACACTGCGCTCCGCGCTTATTCACTTTCTCTCTTTTTTTTACCTATAAGGCTTCGGCCAGAGCATGATAAAATTTATCATTCATTCATTCATTCATTCGTTCTCTCTCTCTCTCTCTCTCTAAATTTAAATTAGCGGTCTGCTATGAGAGAATGTATATTTGCTTTTGTATTTTTTTCTTTTATTATTATTCTGTTATTATTATTTTTTGTATTTTATTTATCTGCAATATTTTTTCTGTATATATAATAGTTTTTACTAGGGTATAAATAAACAATCTATCTATCTATCTCTGTCTTCATCTCTGATGGCCAAAAAACTGTTTTTGAGATCATTTGTTTGAATTTTTCAATACGAATTCTTGGATTGCGCCCCAAATAATTATCATTTTCGTTATCTACGGGAAATTTCTGATTGAATAGGCTATTGAAAATGAAAAAAAAATTCATAAAATTTGTTGAATTCTTGCAGGGAGTCACACTGGGGAAGCAGCCCTATTGCAAGTCGCCATTATCGAGAGCGCGCTCTGTATATTAATTCATATACAAATCTATATATTTGAAGAAGAAAGCTTTTGGAACGTTATTTGGGTCGTCCAAAGTCTTCGTGACTTGGCAAAAGCACCTCGAAAGTATAATACAAATCCCGTCGTTGCATATGTACAATCGTGGCAATAGCCGCGAATGACGAATAAAAGAAATAAAGTTGAATGATGCTCGCGTCTTGTCTTGGCGGTGGCACTTCTCGATCCTATATTGTATATAACATAGCTCATTCTCCGTCGTGCTTTCGCAAATTGCAGTATTTTCTGTCTCGCTGCTACAGCCGGACAAAGGCTATTATACAACCTCCTTCCCACCCCCACTACATTATATCCTAAACAATAAATAAATGCTGTAACCCCATTCGATCCTTCGTATATACAATAAAAAATATACTTAGCGCGTTATTGTTATTACCTTATTCCTGCTGATGCATCGCTCCGAAGTAAATTAAGGTAGTTCAGCCGTCATATGAGTAGTCAATTAATTTATATTGATTAAACTTAAGTCTAAATTATTAATAAAATTAACAAACACTTGCATTGAAAATATTTTTATCACGTGAATGTACTAAAATGCTTTAAAAATTCAATCAGCTGTTGTCTACAGTGCAACGTAATGTCTGCCATTAGCTTCCGACATGTCAAAAACAAACATTTTTTTATTTTCTTTTTTAATAGCATACCGTAAAGTAATATTTTCTTGAAATAAACAGAATCTGTGATAAATTTTCTTCATGTTGGAAACTTTTCTGAAGCTCAATCACCGATTAGTTTTTTTTACAGTTTACATATTTGTGAGTTCTTCCATAAAATACTGTGTTAAAAATCAAAATTTAAAGGTGTAATAATTCAAAATTTTGCCCCGCAAGAGGCCCCAAAAATTTGCTTATTATAATCAGGGGACTTTGAACTATCATTTACTACAAAAATTGTTGAATATTCACCGTATTTTTTCAAACAGCTGAACTACTTTAATATTATATATTCTTATTTATACTTATTTATAAAGGTGAACTGTCACGCTTAGAATGAAATCTTCGAGCTCTAAAATTCCGCTCCTCCGCACTTTTTGATAGCTCTACTTTAAAATATATATAAAAATTGAGTTATAAGAGGTGGGCTAAAGGTGATAGTCATCAAAGTGACCAAAAGTCACCGAAGTGTTCGACTTATATTTCGGGCCGTCATCAAAGTGTTCGCATAATAATTTTATACATATATATAGGACCATGCACGTATATATATATATATATATATATATACGTATCACGTCTCTATGGTTTCTTCGGCGCGCACGTACGAACACACGCATATGTGTACGTGCGTACACATATAGTATATATATGCATCGATTCCGTGCGGCGGGTGTGTGGATGTTATTGGGAAAACGTAGGGCGACACAAGCAGTTGACGCTGATATGTGCGTGTAGCTCATCGAGGGTCTTTGCCCTTAATTATTATCGACGACGATCTGCCGCGTAGAATAAGCAGAGAGCGTTTTTTTTCTTTCTTTATTCCCTTTCGCTACTCCCTTCTCGCCTTATATTACTGTTCTTATTCTCCCTCTGTTCAACACCCGCCCTTGTTTCGTATATTTTTTGACTCGTCATCAAGATTTACGTAACGAGGGAAACCTCGTATATGAAAACAAAACCGCAACTTTTGTAACAATATAACAAGCCAAGCGAGACTGAGAACCGATCGCTTATATACAAATAAAATATATATATGCAGTTTTTACTCGGCATCGAGATTATATTCAGTATTTTTTACTTTGAGGAAAATTGGAACGAGTGTTAATTCTATTTTTTTGTTTAACAGCACACAGGACAATATAGAACATGAACATCAAAAGTTCCCCCAACAAAATGAAAAAAAAGTATAATAATAATGATAATGGTGATAATGATGATAAAACTAATTTGACGTATGACCCCCATCGAATAGAACGATCCTACGCCGATTTTATTTTCTCAAAATTGAAATAGTTTATTTTTAATTGAATATGATGAAGAAATATTGTATAAACTCACCTGAAGTGACAACGAGAGAAAGAACAGCCGTAATGGCAGGTAGCCAGATTTTCGATTCCATGATAACGCAGAGTGTATAGCGAGGATCCTCTTCACAAGGTTTCCAGAGAGGGAAAGAGAGAGAGAGAGAGAGAGAGAGACAGAGTTGTCAAATAAGTTATTTTGTTCGCCGATCTCGTATATAGAAAGCTCGCTTTCGACAAAGGGGACAAAGTGAAAAATGGAATAGCACCACAGCTGAGGAGAGTAAAAAACTTTTTTTCAACTTTTCATCAAACTGTGTCGTTTTTGACAAAAGATATAGTAAAAGTAATTGGGGGAGCGCACCGCGAGCGATCTCGTCTCGGCAAAGTCGACGGAAGGATTGCGGCGGGCGCCGGAGACGCGAGAGTGCTCGCTGCTGACGCGACTTCCTCGCTCCCTTCTTCTTTCGGCATTCGCTAGTAAAAGCGCTCAGCATATATATATATATATAAATATATATATATATATATATTTATATATATATACGATATACTATGTCGTATATACTATATACCCCGTCCCTCGTGGGGCGAAAAACCGTAAAGCAGCAGCAGGGGATGGACGTATAATATATATAGTACAGTCGAGTCTCGTTATAGTAAACTTCGTTATAGTAAATTTATCGTTATAGTAAACTTCGTTATAGTAAATTTCTCGTTATAGTAAACTTCGTTATAGTAAATTTCTCGTTATAGTAAACTTCATTATAGTAAATTTCTCGTTATAGTAAACTACGCAATCTCGTCGGAGTGAATTTCTCCGCTCCCCACTTTGACACTCAACAGCCAATCGTACTGGGAAGCAGTGGCGCGAGTAGTGAAAAGGATATATAATATCACGCGCATGCACGTTTCGTTTTCTGTTCGTACCTCCCATAAGTCATATACCTCTCATAAGTCATATTCATTTCTCATATTTTCTCCGACGGCTCTATCCCCTCTACCAATGTAAAACTAATGTATTGCGATTATACATATGCGTACATCTCATAGCGCATACGTAGTCGAGTTTTTGGAACTTCAGTGGAGGAAAAGAAGAAATATGACTTATGAGAGGTTTCTCCGTCCCAACTGTATGACTTATGGGAGGTTTCAGTGTATATAGTGGGGTAAAAATAGGGGAATTTACTAAAATGAGGTTTCCGGTCCCGACGAGTTTACTATAACGAGACTCGACTGTATACTCTTATTTTATTATTCCGTTCGACACGCACCACCAATAGTAACGCACGCACGCACGCACTCACACATATATTATAAGCGTTACAATGTATTATATATATGTGTGTACGTGCACGCAGAGTCACGCAAAAGAAACCAGGATCAGAAAGAAAATATAAAAGGGATAGAAAAGCAAAGGCGAGTGAGCGCGCGCGCACCAAGGATAAATAATGTCAGCAGAGCAGTGGCCGCCGCCGACGATGCTCATCGCCGCGCCTCCTCATCCACCCCCTCATGCTCAAATCATTCCCCTAGCTCTTTTACGACTCATCAGGAGTGCGTAGTAGTATTAGACGATGAATTTCGATCTTATCGTGTGTCCTGATGTATCCGCGCGCGCACTCCACTCCCCCTTCTTCCCTTCCCCCGACAACAAGGAACAATGTGCGTGCGTATATAGTATAAAATAATAGAATAAGATATAGGACGAGGTAAAAGCTGATGTATGTGCTAAAAATGACAAATTTTATTTTTTTGCAAACACACGTTTAATATCTTTGAAATGTTAAAAAAAGATGTAACACCATATTTAAGCCCTTTAAGGTGATGCCGTAGATGTACCACGTGACACAAAACGCGATTCGCTCAAACTTACAAACTATTGATATTTCGTTAAAATCCAAAGATCAGCCCATTTTTGCCATTAACCTGCGTGGGCTAAAAAAATATTATTATCATTGACAAAGAATTAAAGAAGTTTGAACCAATCGCATTTTTCAACTGCCTGGGATCTGCGGCATCGTCTTAAACAAATTTTTTAGACGTGGTGATTTTCAATTTTTTATTTCCCATTTACATAACATTGGAAAACATTTTTTTGGTCTCTTGTAATTTTTCGACAAATTGACTCCTACAAAAGTTATTCAATATTAAAGTTGAAATTGTTTAAAAATTCACCTTTACAGGTATATAAATCTGTATAACCGCCGTAAAATATTATGGGATTTTTTTTCTTGTTACAATTTTCAAGTGGTACAAAATTATGTCATTCAATCATTTTATAACTTAAAAGAAACATTTTTTTATACTAAAAAAGGCTCTATAGCAATATTATAACGTGTACAATACCATAATTTTTTTTAATAGACGAATATTGAGGCCAGTTATTTTTTAATGTACTAAATGAATGCAAAATTACTAGTACATTTTTTTGCTGTATTAATTAGTTGAAATATTTATATTGTATTAATTTTAATTAGATTTACACATGTAAAAGTGAATTTTTATTTTTATGTGAATAACTCCGTCATTGAGTTACAAAATTTCGAATGAAAAAAAAAATGCTATTTAAATGGGAAATCAAAAATTGAAAACCGCCACCTCTAAACATTTTTTAAAAGGCTGAAATTTGGTGTGGCATCTTTTTTATCATTCCGAAGATATTAAGCGTGTGTCCGCGAAAAAATAAAATTAATCTTTTTTTGGACCACCCTTGTGTGTATCCTAATAGTATATATACTTTTTTATTCATTCCTTATTCTCATATCTTATATTGTATATTTATTTTATATCGTGCCTCGTTCTTCGCCGGCCGACAGGACGCACGCGCGCACGCGATCGACGGTGACGATTTGACACTTGACGAAAATGTTGAGGTTCAATTCAATAAAGCGTATATATATATATTTCCCTTATTATTTTAATAATGCACGTTAATCGATACGTCGATTATTCGTCTTTTTCTTATTATATCGTATGTATTTTGAGTCATATTCAAGGCTGGACAGAAATTTATATTGCGCGCCGCGCGATCCTCATGTCTTATTCCGCCGCTCTCACTTCATCGCCGCGTGTACATCAATGTTTTTTCCTTTAAAATATAAGTTCCAAATTTTATTTCATGCTTATCGTCCTTTATGCATTACTCTATAATTCTTATTTTTTCTCATATATACAGTACATATATACTAACATTCACTTTTCTTTCCCGCGGCGCGATAATTTTCACGCGGCCCGTTGACATAGTACGTTTCACGTACTATAAAACACACTTTTTTGTGTTACACGTATCAGTATATGAAGTATATCAGTATATGAAACTTTTATTTTGGGATTTACATCAATAATATTTACGAGAGAGAGAGAGGGGGGGGAGAAAGAGAGAGGACGAAAAGCAATAATAATAAGGGGGTGTGTGTTGAAACATGGCTGCGTGCATGGATCGTGCGGGGTTGAATCTGACTCTCTGCGGCGTCACGGAGACGGTGCGTCGTCTCTTCCTTTCGCCCTTATACTTTCGCCGATATATATAAATATATACACATCACATTTTTGTAAACCGAGGGCGCTTTCTCGATCCCTTCACTTATTTTTCCACAGCACTACGTATATATATATATATAGTATATTATGTGTGCCCTCCTCACTATGTATATTCGATCGTATACTATATATATATGTATATTGTACGTACATAATACACTATATGGGATAAATTCTATTCCGTTTCTGTGTGTGCAGTGAAGCATCGTGGGGATAAATGCTTCAGAAAAGTCGATCAGAGAGAGCTTTATCTTGTTCGGACTTGCCGCCGCCGCCACCGCTTTAGAAACAACTCGCTGGGTGAAAATATAAAAATTCCTTCGTGTCCCCTTTATTCGTCCTATTTCTGATCCTCGATTCTCGCTTCATCGCTCATGATTCATATGCTTTTTTTCCGGCGTCCTTATATACATCCTCGTGCCACATTTTTTTAAATCCATTCTCACCTGTATATACAGACATACACGCATATATATTTTCAAATTAAATGCGTAATTTCAAATAATCTGAAAAAAATCATGATTTATTGAACGATATACGTTCAGAAAAAAATATTATAGTAAATATTGTACAAATTTTCCAAGTATATACGGGGTTATTTAACGTATTCAATTCATTTTTTTCAATATTTTATTAAATAAATCGATAATAACTGAGTAATATGCGGAGTGACATAAATGGTATTATTTAAAAAAAATCATAATTGAAAACTTATTGAAACAAAGGTATAAATTTTTATGCAAAAGCTTGATCATAGCACGTCGAACGATTTGTCCAATTGAGCACAAAGATTTCTTTTTATTCACTGGGATAATGAGTGCAGGATGAAGAAGTAACGGACTGGAATAAACGAGAAAGGGCGACGCTCAGCATCGATAAAACGTGTGCGGAATGATAAAAGAGGGATATATAGTTAAAGTAGAAAAAGTGGAGGAGCAGGATATATGCGATAAAAGATGAGAAAAAAAAGAAAGATTGAAAAGTCATGCAGTGTGTTGACTTACTCGAAAGTTGGCGAGTTCTCGAGGTCGAAACACGTTAACAAAGTCGATGAATTGCGTGGCTAACCGATCCTGCTTCGCATTTGTTTCAGAAGCAGCAGAGAACAGCTAAGATAGTTATGAAAACATTGCCATGAAAAACAAAAATTACAGTATATGTTGTATTATAGAGCAGCACAGGCATTATTTAATGTTTTGTTTATTCCTTTTCTTCTTCTACTATAATATTTCTCTATTTAACTCATCGATTATTATTATCGCATTGCGTAAAGTTTACTTTTGCTTCTATTTTCTGGTGTATAAAAAACGACAGACAACCTCGACATAGTCCTCTATTTTCGAGTTTTGGCAAGCAGATTTATCAATATTCGAGGCATCATAAAGTTCACTGTGTATGTTTTCGTAATCGCTCAACGACGAACCTATTTTTCCATCATTGTACATACATAATATATGCTACGTACACTATATAGGGATAAACGATCTGCTCTGACGAATGGAAAAAGCAATAACCATGCACTTATACAATACACAATGACTTTTATTATTGTCTCGATAATATCATAATCGCAATATGTTATACTGATGGTACTGCTTTTCTCTCTTTCCTCCTTATTTAATATTTTTTCATATATACACAATGGCAGCAGCACGCGCGCCTCTTGATGCCATTAGGTCAATGAACACGAGAATGCGGATCAATAATGTCTTGTCGCGTCTGCTTGTTGTGTATATATAGTAGTAAAAGTTAAAGTAGTGTATATATATGTAGGCTCGCATCGCGCCACGTGTCTAACTTGCTTTGCCAAACTTCTATAAGGTAAACGTTCCAATATAGTTGGACATATATTTTTATTTAAAAAATATAAAAACAAAAAAAAAATCTGTTTCAAATTCACATCTAAACTATTTTCTGATATTTTAGCAATTTAAAACTCATTTTATGTGTTTAAATAACATTTCTAATAAATAAATACTTAAACGTTTGATTTTGTAGGATGTCCCAATATAGTTGGAAAGAAAATTGACCCTGTCTCTGGGGTGGAGTGAGTTGGTTTCAATAAATAAACGTTATGAAAAATAAACCTCTTTGTATATGAAAGAGTGAAACCTTTATTTATGAAAGAATGAACCTCTTTGTATATTAATAACACGACACCATGCACACGCACGGTTATAATAAAACACGTTAGATTCATGTGCGACTTTATTATCATTAATTATAATTTTCTCATTCAGCGCCGAGAATCAATAGCATTGTTATATACATATACAGCAGGTTTATCGCGTGAATAAAGATAAGGATAAGGGCCGGAACACACGATGCGTTAAGGCCAGAAATCCCTGTAGAGTTTTCAAAAAATCGATTTTTTTACATATTTCGAAAGTACAATACCCAAAGAATATACTGACTGGAGGAAAACCCGAAGTAATGAGTATTTGCGGGGAATCGCTGATTAATCGGTCACTACAATTAATAGTTTTCACATATAGAAATTATCCTTAGGAAGGATATACCTGAAGTTTGAAAGGTAGCATGTAAATAAATAATTTTTTTGGGGTCAAATATGTCGAAAAAACGGTCAAAAATTCGAACTTTAGAGTAAAAAAGCTCCCTAATTTTCAATTTTACACTTTGTCACACTTGTTAAATCTTTTTCAGATCACCAGCAAAAGAGTGACAACTGCAGTACTTTTCGATGTCACGGAAAACAGGCGTCCGAAGACCCTTAATAACGCCGCCATTTTGTTGGTCACCCAAAAAAAAAGTTCTTTCCAAACTTGAATGCTATAATAAAATTATGTCAAAATTTGAAAATGCGATTAGATTATTTTATCCCCTCTAAAAAAAATCTCGAGAAATACCTATTTTTCACGCTTTTAACGGGATTTCTGGCCTTAAATCAACGCAACATTGTCGCAAATGTGAATAAGTTGTGTATCGTAAAGACAAATCGCAGACAAATAAAATTTTTAAAAACGCACAGCTATACCGCTTGAATTTGACGCACGTGTGTACCGGCCCTAAGGATTAACATTCATGCGAATCGTATATGCCATATAATATGTGATTCGTGCGATCATCCCTTATCTGCTTATTAGACTCTGCGCGGAAAAAAGGACTCTTGCATCGGATGTACTATATCCATGACGACGAGAGAACAATCCATGGACCAGTGATAGAGTATAGCGGGAGAAAAATAGAGGGATATGCGAGCGCGAACGCGCGGCGCCAGAAGGTCGCCGCCGTCGCACAAAATGCCATCAGTCGCGATGCGGGGACAGTTTCGCCAAAATAACAACGCGACTTTCTCTTACTATTTTTGTTAATATTATTATTATCATCGTATCTCGCCCAGCCACCCTGCAAACGCACAAGTACTTTTTTACTTATTATTATACATATATATATTGAACTACGATATATATACGCGCGTATACCATCCTTATTTATAAAGTAGAACTGTCACGCTTACTATGAAATAGATTTTCCGAGATTCCGATTAATTTTCGAAAATGTTGCATTTTGTTTCCATGATGATTGTAAGCAATAAATAATTCATTGGTGTAAACTGGCAGTTCGTAAAAGATAAACTGACAGATTCTCAAAACGTCAATTTTTGACTCTATTTATAGAAGCAAAAGCTAGCACGCGCGAAGTGCGTGTCGCATCGCCTGTATATACTTATATATTTTATATTTTATTAGATAGTTTTATTATTAAAATTTATTAGAGCCGCGCTCTTGCGAATTATATCTCGAATTTTCATATACTAAATATCTTCCCCCTCGAAATAAAATAATGTAACAGAATGGACAAAAGTCTCGAAACTTTTAATCGTCCGTTAAGTAAAGTTCGCAATAACAATAATGATAATAATAATAACAACAATAATAATAAGTTCCGCTCTTATGAAATAATCAAAAATCACTCAATTATGTAATCGCAAAAAAACATGAATAATGCATATATCGCGCTGAAACTGAGCAGTATCAACTTCGACAGCAGTGATTATACCGAGTACATATACAATATACATATGTACATTGTATACATACTATATAGTATATATGTACAATTTATTGTACAAAAACGAGGGAGCAGAATATTTGTCTATTGAGGAACTGGATTGTATATAATGCGGGTTTATAGAGATTATGTGCGGCGTGGAGATACACTCTGTAGCTCTTTTGGGCCCATGCAAACCCCCGCCCCGCCACGGGTTTTGCAACTCGCTCTGATATGCATATATTAAAATAGAGTATTGGGATCTGTCGAATGGCGATATAACATTTAATAGTAAATCTTTAATAGCAAATTCTATAATAGTACGTATTATACGATATTTATTATAAAGAGTTTTTCAATTATTAGTAAAAATGAAATCAGTGATGTTTACTCGACAGAAAAAGTAAATAAAAATGAAGTACAATGTGAAAGATTGAAAGAATACATGAAACAAGCCGTTGGAGGTTGAACCTGACAGGACTATCAGCGTCACTTCGCTCACTCCATACTATAATTTTACCACATTTCCTATATGTGCAGCCTCAAAATTGCGTTTTCCTTCGACAAAATTGCATTCTCAGAAATTGGTGTCAGCCCAGTTACAAATTGCACATCTAGTATTTACCATCCACTACTACATATGACTACATATATCATGATTCTCTTATGATCGCCATGTTTTTTAAGCTCCGCCCATTTGACAGATACCAATACGCGGTGGTGGGCCCGATAAATAAAGGATCGTTGACACACTTTATCCATATTATTTTACTTTACCCACACTTTGCCCCATATTATTCGCGAGTATTATATTTTCTTCCATATATGCATTCTTATTTCTCCCCCAATAAAACACGACACCACGCGCACCTATCATCGCGCTTTTATTCGATATATATCTATATGTATGTGTATATATATTTCCTCGCGGCTCCTTTTCGCGATCGCCTCCTGCTCATGTATCCTACTGCTTTTGCTACCGTTTTATATCTCTATATACGTAAACGCGCGCTGCACGTCACAGTCAAACTTTCAAGTTTTTCCTCCGCCGCCGGTCGTATACTTTTCGTTCCATATTTTTCACTGATGCTCATTATATACGCGCATGTATTATCAAACGACACAAAACTTTTGAAGAGTTTTATCTATATTTATCCTCTCGATTTGTTTTGATGATTATAAATAGTATATTTGTGCCTTCTGACTCTTCAAAATATGTTTTACGCGCCGTGTATACAAATACACACACATTATAGGAATAAAAAAAAACAGGTGATATGATTATGAGATGTGCCACGACGATCTCGCATTATCGTACGAGATCGAGGGTATAATAAGCGCCAAAAGATGATTTTAATAAATAAAAGTGTTCGTGATCCAAATACTATAGCTTTTTTCCGTGGTTTGTTTGATCTTTTATTTCGCTGCCGCTCTGCTGATGGCCTTCTGCTGCTGCATGAAGCGTCGCTCTCGCTTCTCGCTCTGCTGCTACCGATGTCAATGAAAACGAAAAAAAGCAGGTGAACGTGCAGCCCCATGGACAGAAGGATCGAATTTTTTATTTCTCTCGCTCCAATCGTTTTTTTTTCTCACTAAAATAAAGCGGAAATAAGGCGCGTGTGTCCATGATATGTCCGTTGAAAAATAATAACGTGTGTCATCTTTCTAATGCCTGTAATATGGAGTATATACGCATATATACTATACGCGATGATCGCAGACGGTCATCAGCCGCGATGATGTTATACACATAATTCTATGTATATAGTATATACAATATATAATTATCGGAGAATCCGATAATATGTATATACCGGATGGGACAAATGAATGAATAAGGAGTATACTATATGTAATATATATGGTATATACACATAGGGGGATGAATAAGCAGAGCATCGGAGGGCGCATGCAAGGACGCGCGGTGCGAGGAGCTATATAGGACACGATGAGCGTCGGGACGCTTGGCGCCACATTGACGCGTTCCAAATAACCGTGCTCCCACCGCTTGAAAGCGCCGTTATGGCGTCATCGAGGCAAACGAATAACCATGCATCAAGGGATGAGATTATTTTACCGCGCCCCACCAGGGATCACGTATACTAAAGTTATTATTATATATTGTCACTTTTTATTCTTTCCGATATTCTCATCCCTCTCCGACTCATCGCAATAATAAGCTCTGATGCGTGTGTCATTCTCGCGTATTTGTACCTCGTTAACTTATTTTCACCTGCAGCTTAATAATTATGTATATGTATAGTATTTATTTTATTATTCGTCAACGCCGCTTCTTTTTCCGGCACCATGATTTTCTCATTTTCGCAATGCTTTACTTTTTCTCTATAAAAAAATATCTTTATACTGGCCTAATTATTTTTGGACTCTCTGTTAAAACCTCGATAATCTCTTTCATTAGTAAACGTTTAAAAAAGTTATTTTTAATCATTTAAAAGATAATTATGCCATTATAAAGATATTTATTTCATGCAAGGAATACATTAAGACAAATATCAATGTAAAAAATTTAATAACGCACAAATGTACTTGAAATGAAATTCTTAATATTAATTATTATAATTTCCATAGAAAGTATATAAACATAACAAAAGTTATTTTAAAAATATGAAAATTACAAAAAAAAGGAAAAACATATTTTTCAATATGAAGTTATTAAAAGTCCATCTCCAGTATGGGCCCAAAAATTTTGTTTTTTTTTAAGTAGAATATTGTGAATTTGAAAAAAAGAATCGAAGGTGTCCCATTGAAAGAAAGTTCAATTTTTGAGCTGAAAATAGCTAAAAAGTTACAAAAAAATTTTTTTTTACAATTTTAAATTTTTTTTCCTGAAAAGTACATTAAAAAACAAAATAATGACCTCCTATTAAATTACGATATTGTAACTATTGTAGAAGTTATGAATATTTTAAGAAATTTACGAAACTTCTATACGCGTCAAGGGCTAAAAATTGACATAGATACTTTATTTAGCATCTACAATACATGCTGGAATCGATCATATACATACATATACTTAGCTTTAGAATGGACCCAATTCTGGTCATGCAGCAAGTACCTTTCGAAATTGTACAAACACAAATGTTACGTGAATAAAATTTGTTCTTTTTCCTCTGTATTGTGCAAAAATAAAGAAAATATAAATTCAAACACATGCATTTTTAGATGCATGCGGATATGAAAATGATAGCTTACCAACGTAAAACTTCTATAACAACAGTTGCTCTTTGTATCATCAGTCAGTAACATCACGAGACACGAGAACAAGATAAGTTATGTTTTTTATCAACGAAGCTAGAATATCTCTGACTTTGTTGGTTTTATGTATTCATCGTTCTCGATTATATCGACAGGGATAAAATAACTTCAAACAATCTTTTTTATTTAATACATTATATACGATTATTTAATACATTATAAATATACCCAGCACACTTTCTGTCAAAAATAAAAAATGAATATACTATATATTTATATTAAATGTGTCTATGATTCAATTGTTGTATTCTATATGGGAATAATAATATAGGGGAAAGGGGGGCATGATGGGCCCTTTAAGAAAAAAATGCTTGAAACCTCAATTTTTTTCACTTTTTTTCACTGTTAATTCACCGTCTCGATTGTAAATAATTATCGAAAAATGTAGGGCAATATGCCCCCCCCCCAAAAAAAAGAAAAAAAAATTTATAATGTGAGTTTTTTTTGCCATGCATTTAAAAATTTGGAGGAAAATGGACCTTTAAAAAATGTTTTTCTTTAAATTTTTTTAAATAAAAAAAAAGATTTGTTTTAAATTTTAAAAGCCCAGTTTTCTCGAAAAAATATTTGTAGGTTTTTAAAAATCTAGAGGGTCCGTTTTACTCACAAACTCTTGCGCATAAAAACCTTTTGGGGCCTATTTTGCCCCCAAATATTTTTAGGTTTTGGAAATTTCAGGGGGCCCATCATGCCCCCCTTCCCCTATATTATAATATATATATGCACATTTAAATAAAATACTTGTTGAGAGTTTGTTGTTGACGGAGGTCCGTGCGTATAGTATGAGAGATGAATAAATTGTTTGATGGTTTGCATGGGAAGCTGCGCCTGTACGTCATTGTATACGACTCTGCCGATGCGACATCGAGTCATTTTAGCGCATTTAACGATACGTTTTAGCGACGCCCTCACGAGTGGTCCTTGACACAGATTTATACTTGGGCGAGGTGGCGATATCGAGGTAGCTCCGTATCACCCAACTAAATCTGGCAAAAAAAAACAATTTTTTGACTCCATCAACGATTAATAATAATACTTCGGCTAGATTCAGGGCTTTGAAATGAGATTTATTAGTTTTTGACGCTCGATCGATTTTCGAGGTTATTATATCCAAAAGAAGAAAGCTTGTTATTTCGAAATTTTCTCGAAAAAGACCCAATCACGGGTATACAAATCATCAATGAAGCAAACACGATGCAGTGTATAAACACAATCCTACCAATGCTCGTCCTAATGTCAACATTTCAAAAGGGTGAGATCGTTTATTGTGATTTAATAAATATTTAACAAACTTAAACAACCTAACTATTGATTTTCATTCAATTGAATATGTATCAAATCAAACAGTCCAAAAAATCATCCCTTTTGTCCATGTTTTTTACATCTTTTAACCGAAGTTTCCAGAGCTATTGATTGTTATCAATGTACGAGCAGAACTAACCAAAGTTGCGACGCAAGCAGCGTTCATTCTCGTTATCTTCGAGCCTGTCCCCAATCTTACCGCTATTGCCGAAAAATATACTCCATTTGTACGTAAATTTCTTCATATGCTCCCGCATATTATATATCTTTTCTTTCAATTTTTTATTCTTCTCGGTATTTTATATTGCAGATTATTTTACCGGATCCCATGAGTACATTACAATTCGGGAATGCGCAATGGGAATGGTGATGGATAAGGAATGTTACCACAGCCGATACAATCGTGATAGCTATCAGCGGGTCTGCGAGTGCAGGGAGTCCGGCTGCAATAGTTCAACACATTTGCACCCCGGCTGCATATCCGTTATCCTATTAATTGTCTCGCAACTAATTCTTCGCTTCTTGTTAACTCATCCATAATGGTTTTTTCTCTCAACCACCGCTCTTATTTATACGGGATAACAATATAGATATACGCACATTCGAACAAAAAAAGTTGACACTGCGTTTCACTTATTGCTTTTGGAAATCAGATTTTTTTCATACGTATTCAGGATGAAAGAATTTATTTGAAAAATTCAAATACATTTCGAGTAATGTCTTGGCAACGGCTGCTTCGACTCGTATATGTTTTGTAACTGTTAATGAGGATTTAATGAGCCAACAAATAAATAAGTATTTGGAGGGCGCGGGGTGCATATGCACGAGATGTTTATGCGCAGCGATTAATGAATAATAATAAACAGAGCATACAATAAAGTGATTGACAAATAAGGTTGAATGAAATATAATATATAGAGAAAAGTATATATGTATGAGATACATTGCGTGCTGTATATAAATATGTACTATATGTATATGAAATATGGAGAGGCTGATGGTGAGGCAATTCGTGTCCGCATGCGAGGGTACAATTTGAGGAGGAACATCGCGCGGCGCGTTATTATTGCGAGTCGTCGCGGCACAGCAGAGCTTAGAATAAAATGTCTACTGCTCATGTGAGGATTGGTGACGTTCTGTGTCACAGGAAAAGAGGTATTATCCACTCAGGCCTAAGCCGGTAGTAGCCACGAGACCCTCACTTTTATTATATTCTCCATCACTTTAGCGTACCACCTACGGCCTTATTCCATTCCCTGCACGCTCCATGTCGCACCGTTTTGCCCTGCCTCCGCGCGTCTATACTAAAACTCGCGTCGTGACATAATACACTCTATACACTTTTTCTTCTCGTCATCCTCTCTCTCTCTCTCTCTCTCTCTCTCTCGCATCTCTCCACTTTCTTTTTTTACTATAAAATATCATAGTTTATTTTCATTTTGCATAAAAATGTGAAAAAAAAAACGCAAATGCGTTTACGCATATTTTAAATCGAATAAATGCAAAATAAAAGAGGATATATAGAAACAATGTATTTGTCGTGAATATGCGGAAGCGAAATATTTCAATATTCGATCACCCTATAATTGGGATATGGTGCAACATATACGCGCATATTATAATATATTTCTTATATATATTCTTTGCTGATGCTCTTTTGAATGGTGTCATTTATTATTCCACCGCCGTGTCTTTATCGTTCTCTGTGTATCTGCTCTCTCTCTCTCTCTCCCTCTTATCCCTCTGACAAAATCTCATACCCGCCATCAGTAGCGGGGCTAATTCTATTTGCCTGTGGAACGACACGTAAGCGAGATACATGGCGCGCGTGGAGCACGCAACATCGTGCTGTATCACAAACTATGATAAAATGGGAGAGAGAGAGAAAGAGTGAGAGAGAGTGAGAGAGAGTGAGGGAGGTATGGGGCGAGGAGGGTTGCGCGCACGGCGGTGACGCGCGTTCGGTGGCACTCGTACCAGGCATCATCGCGCGTCAACGAAATCAACAGTGCTTGCCGAACAGTCGAGGCCGCCACGGGGTCGTCGTATTTTTCAACCCCTTTTATACTATATACCTATACACATGCGTATATATACAACAATAACAGAAAAAACAACAACAACAACAACAAGAATAACACAGAGTATATATATTAGGGTGTCCGTTATTTACCAAGTTGGTTATTTTGGCTTGGGTTCGGGCTAAATCTTTAGTTTTGGTCCTACAATGAATTTTGA